>JAUMHM010083475.1:0-13274 GCA_032362435.1 Melikaiella ostensackeni
ATTGAAATATATCGAAAAAATCACTGTTTTCAAAGTTTCAAACTTCAAAAAGTTTCTGCTAACTGGAGATATCGTTTCAAAAATCTGAAAATAATCAGGGAGACTCATTTTGATATGTAGAAGAAGATTTTTGCTAGCCATAATCAAAATTCAAAATTTTTTGTTTTGGCCCACCCTAAAGTACATGCATATGTTTAAACTAATGTAATAATATTAATAATGCGTTCCACATATCAGACATCTGATAGTGTACAACATGTAATGCGTAAGTGAAACAATATGTACATGGTCAGGCCATACTGTAACCACGAGCGCCTGACTAAATACGTTGGCCATAGTTAAGTTTAGCATGAAGAATTCATATACCTGAAAGAACAAGAGATACGACGGCCGGCTGCCGAGAGTGTCGGCCGAGGGAAGTCACATATTAGTCACCCACATGAATCGTTCAAATCGCAATTGAGATCGTACATGATCATCCTTATAACATCGTCCAACGAGACGATCATATTACAGACATGTTTTGTCGTGAACGGAAACTATTAATCTCTCGCGGGAGTCATTCGAAAGTCAATATTCATAATCGCTCGTGTTTTTCGTGAAGAACGTGACAAGTACACGATTGTCACCGAACGTGACGAGTACACGAAAGTCACCGAACGTGATAGGTACAAGGTTCTCACGGAACGTGACTTTCAGCATAAACTCGTCTTCCCTATCCTCAACATGGAAAACCCGTTCTACTCGTATATAAACCCCAGAATCACCCCCAGTGGTTATCTTTACGTTCCAAGCAGTCACGCTGTCAACTTGATTCGCGAATTGCGAACCGTTTTGAACAAGTCGCGTACTTTTAACTTTTCGTGAACAAAGTAACGGATCATCAAGCTGTGAACTAAAGTCCCTTCGGCTGAGGCTTTCGGTCGTCGTATGAGTCGTTTTCCGAATAAGGTCCGCAGTGTTACACGTTCGTAAAAAAGAGCTCAAGAGTGGATTCGGTAGCTGTTTAGGACCGTGTATCGCTCTACTAGTGAACAGAGATCGCGCATCACTTTTCACTACACCAATTGAGTCATTCCGAAGAAAACTCATACAAACATTCAGTAGAGTTCCGTCGCTGCTCCACAACGTATCAGAGATAAAATCGACAAGTCAATCTTATTGAGTCACTTCAAAGAAAACTCATACAAACATCTGGTAGAGTTCCGTCTCTGCTCTACAACGTATCGGAGATACAATCTACAAATCAACCTCTCTTGCTCCTCACACAATCTTTGTTTAAGGGTCTCGAAGGCTTTCTGCTGTTTGACCGTCCATTCAAACGGAATGTCTCTTTTCAGAAGTTGGGTCAGAGGTGATGCTATTTTCAGAAAACCCTTCAAAAAACCGCCTGTAATATTCCGCTAATCCCATAAATTTTTAAATATTTTTTGGGGTCTCAGGTTCTTTTTTTTATAAGGAGGAAAAAGGGCGAAATCTTTTCAAGACGTTGTGTTGGAGTCTCCTAGGACGGGTCTAGACATACCAACTAAAACCAAAAACCTCCTCTGCCGAACCCATAACACTGCTCGCGAAACCTGTTGTACGGAAATTGTAGAACCGGTTTTAATTTCCTCGTATAAGGGCGGACCCCACTTTTATTGATAAGGAAACCCAAAAACATTCCCTCTGGTCTCAGGAATTTACATTTGTCAGGTTGTGATCTTAGATTATCTGATCTCAAACGCTCCACTAGTTTATTGAATTTTTCCCCATGTTCTTCGAGGCTATCACCGTAAGTAACGAAGTCATCGACGTACACGAATGATTCGGTAGCTTGTTAACCGGTAAGGACTACGTCCATTAACCTTTGGAAAGTCGCAGGAGCATTTCCCAGTCTAAAAATTTACTGAAATGTCGCGTTGCCTCTTCCTCATGTACCTGCTTGTAGCGATATAGACTCGATATTATTCGTTGTTCCTCGGTTACTCTTTCCTGCCTTTACTCTTCTCACCATCACCACCTCAACCTTACCTTCTCTTTCGTCCGTTCTCTCATCTTCTATCAGTTTCCTTCTAGCCCTTGACGCCATGCCACCCATCCTCCTGTCCCTCTCGTGTTCTTTTCTTACTTCTTGCAACGTTCGTTTCAAGCCCTTACAGTCGTTTTTATTTCCATACGTTTCACTCATATTTACCACGTCCTAGTGTCCCATCGCCTCCCAGAACTCTTTATTCTTGTTTGTTAACCCTGACACATTCCAGAAGGCCACACTCAATCCTCTCTTTTTGTCCTTCCCCCTTCCCATTCCTGCTTTGAGTCTCTCTTTCTAACTGAAACCTCGCCTCATCTTTCCTTCTTCCACTATCTTTCTCTACCCTTTCTCTTGCCTCATTCCCTCTGATCTCAGCTTTTCTCTCTCTTCGCTTCAGATTTATGCCTACCCATCCACTCATAACCTGTCTCTCCCAATCCTGACGTTGCCCGAGTTCATCCTCTCTATCCAGGCTCTCTGCTCGATCATCCACTTCCCTTCCAGTTTTACTTTAATTTTGTTTAGCCGTACGTGTATCCTCTTATTTTCTACCTGCATTTCAGTGTCGGGCCCCTTCGCAACTCCTTCCATTTGGTCTTTCTCCTTATTTTCAGTCCTATTCTCTAATTTCCTGACCCTCTCCTCGAGCAAGCTTAGTTCAGTTCTTCTCTCTTTCTCACTTTCACTCTGTTTGCTCTTTATGCTCTCAAGTTTCTTCCATACATCCTCTTTCTCGGCCTTCCACAGAGCCTTCCTTCTCCCACTTCTCTCACTTTCTTAACATTCTCCCTTACTTCCTTTCCCTTGTATCCTCACTCTTTCTAGCCCTTAGAACGTTTCCTCTCTAGAGTCTTTGATGGATGCCTCTACACATTCTAGACCACTGCCCCTGACCTTTTTCTTTCGGTTGATGTTCTATGCTTAACGGTCTTCCGCCTATATTTATTGTATTCCCGTCCAGTATTGAATCCCTAACAATCCCTTGAACTCACTCTCTCACTGTAACTCATTACACGCAGGACACTATCCCTTCTCGCTTATTCACTCCTCACACTCATTCGTCACTCTCCTCGCGTGATAACACGCCACTTTTTCCGACCCCGTACGTAACCTCAAAAGCCACTTCATCCAATTTTCACAGTTTACTACTCAATCCCACGCTTTCAACAAACCCATTTACTCTCACTTATGTATTTGTCTTTAACCTCTTCACTCACAGCTTTTTCTCTTCTCAAACTCCCTTAATCCCTCTACCAAAGCCAAAAAATCACATTGTTCCTTTTAAAAAATTCTGTTCCAAATACTTCATCATGACCGATTGGTATGCTACTGGGAATCAAATTAAATATTGTGGGTCGACCAAAAATTTTGATTTCTATCTGTCCTTCTGCATTCTTCCTGCTAGTTTTTTCAAAGTTAACTTTTCCTTCATGAATCTTTTGTACGTTTAATTTATGCCTGGATTTCTCTAATTTCAACTTTCCTTTATCTAGTGCATTCAATTCATGCTTTAGGCTCCCCCCCCCCTGCATCGAATGCAGGGAGGATTTTCGCGTTTTCCGATTGAGATGATTCCTATCTTCTTGCATTATCTCTTTCTCTTGGAGAGCAATCCCTTAAAATATGGCCTAGTTTTTTGCAATAATTGCAAATTAACTGGAGGTTGTGCCACTTTTTCGAAATTTTGAGGATTATACTGATTTAGCAAATTTCCCAAATTCTGATTTTGAAAACCTCTCGGATTCTGATTTCAAAAATTGCTTTGAAAATTATTTGCATTTCGATTTTGTTGGTTCAATTTATACGTCTATTTCAGGTCTTAAACGCCGAGTGAAATATCAGGACAAATCTTTTCTAAACTCGTTCTGAAAGTTTCGTCAATTACGCAATTATTATTTATTTGTGGGTATTAATAATTTTATCCGCGATTTCTTTGATGCTATTCGCGTATTAAGAAAGGTTTTTCTATTCCCCCATGAAAATACTCCCCAACTCTCCCTGCAACTGATACAATGATGTCGTAGGTGGAATGGCGTTTTTTTATTTTTTGTTTATTAGTTCTTCCAGATTCGCAAAAGCGCTGCCCTGAATGCATTTTCGTGCTTCACCTGTGAGCCTATCTCGCAATAATTTCACTAAATTTCCTTCAGCTGTTGCGGGGAGCATTTCTTTTGCTTCCTCACAATCTTCTCTAAAGTTATCCTGTGATACAGATTGTTCATCAAAAAGCGGGACCGTTTTGACCGCGTCGCATAACGAAATTGTTTGGTTATTCGCTACATGAATATAGTGCAGTGGTAGAGCAGCATTATCTGGGACTGAATTGTTTCCGAACAATTTGGTAACATTTTTTATTTCGTTATTTCCAATCAAAGCGCTTGGACCGGAGTTATATTTCCTATTTTTTTCCACTAGGGATAAAGCTTCTTCTTCAGTTTTCATTTTTTTTTGCGTCACTGTTTCTTATTATATTTTCGTCTTTCACTTAATTTTTATTTATTAATTTACTTTCATCCGTTATTTTATTTTCATTTATAATTTCATTCTCTTCTGTATCTTATGGTTTTAATGTTTCATCCACAATTGTAGAATTTATACCACCGTTTTCTAGATCCAAATTGAAAATTGTTAAGTTAAAATCACTTGCGTCTTCATCTAATTCAGGGCATTGTGTCAGTATCAAATTGTTGAAACTTGTTTCTACATTAAGTGTGGTTGGTATACCACCCCGGTATGACATAGTTATCTGATTATTAGTTCGAACTTGTTCAGCCAATGCCTCGTTTGGCTGAGCCTGACTTCCCGTCACTACTCTAAGATCTATATCATCCGCCATGGTCTAACACATGCATGCCTTCTGGTTGCTTTTCAAATTTATACTCTCCTAAAAAAAGGTTTACAATTAATCCCGCGCACTCGCCAGCTCTCTGTCCAGTATACGAGAATCCTTCGGTTGAATGAGGGAAGCTGTGACCTTTGAACATACAAAACACAGTTTCCCTTTTAATGAATGATGGTGCAGGTGGCAATGAAGAAACTGAGACTCACCTCTTTACTTTAGTGAATAAGGAATATCGAGAGAAGTTCCGACTGAGTATCTTCTTAATTCAAAAAGGCTCCACAATTGCTCATACAGTCTGCACCTCACCTGTCCGATGACTGAAAGTATAATATACAGGCTGTTTCTTTTATTTTGAGACATCGAAATATCTAAAGAAATACGCATCTAATGAAAAAAATGTCTGTAGTAAAAACTATTCTTTTTCGAGGGCAAAAACGACCCCGCAAAAATTTACCCCACGCGCCACCCCCTGGGGGCGAGAGGGGGGAGGGGGGGTAACTTTTAAATGTCGAATGGGAACCTATATTTTTTATTGCAGATTCAGATTCTCCATTAAAAAATACGTAAGTTTTGTTCGAAGAAATTTTTTCCATTCGTGCCAGATGGCTATGCATTTGCGGGTTAAAGTCGCCGATTCTGAATGCGAGAGTCGCATCCACATTCCACTCCTGGTGAATAACCCTCGGTTGCGCCTGTGTCTGCGCGACTTCAACCCGTAAATGCATCGCCATCTGGCGTGAATCGAAAAAAAATTTCGAATAAAGCTTAAGTATTTTTTAATGGAGAATATAAATCTGCAATGAAAAATATAGGTTCCCATTTAAAATTTCAAAGTTTTCTCTCTCCCGCCCCCAGGAGGTGGAGTATGGGGTAAATTTTCGCGGGGTCGCTTTTCTCCCTCGAAAATAAATAATTTTTATGACAGAGATTTTTTTCGTTAGATGCGTATTTCTTGAGATATTTCGATGTCTCAAGATAAAAGAAACACCCTGTATATTTCGAAACTGATGAGTCAGCCTCTCTATTAGTATTGATCTATCTATCTAGTACTGATTGCTTGAATATAAAGCTATATGACGTAACACAGCATTTAAAAATTGAGCTCCTATAAATATTTTCATAGAAATTGTAATATTATTTTCTACACACAATTATATTCTATTTTTAAAAAACATTCAAAAATTTTGAAATCACAGAATATAGAAGAAAAACTACTGGGCGAGATTGTTCTCGAATTTATTAAGATGGTCTCTAGATGACTATTTGGACTTATGTCGTTCGAGACTTGGATACCTGGATCCTGAAAGCAACAGCAAGGAGGTACAAGATTTACTACCTCAACTCTCCGCACAGACGAAAGTCCACGCAGTAATAGATCCTCATTATGACCTAGTAGCAAGTGCATGAACTCAGAATTTTTCAAGAAATTTGACACAGGTCGATGAAATTTTTTTTACAATGAAAATGATGCACAATTATTGAAACTTTACATATATCTTGAAAAAAGTAATAATTAAGCTGATATTAAACTTATCGCGAATTTTTCATATGAAGTGGGGTTTATATTATAAAAACATTTCATCAATGAGGTTTCACAAATGGAGTCTCTCCCTAAAGATATCTTAATCAATGCATTTTGTTTCACTTTAATTAACTTTATTTGACACCTTACTATATCGTTTTAGAATATTTAATTGTTCGGAATGAAAAATACATAAATTAAGATACCTTACTATAACTTCATGAAAAATACCTTAACATGGAGTGAGCGCGCGTAGCGCGCAGGGGGGAAAAGCGCTTCTTGTACACTGTACCTATATACATTACCTGTAATGTAAACGTTGTAAATTGTCCCAAAAATGAGTAAACTGCTACGCAGGATTTTGAAGATTATTCCAGTATTCTGATTGTATTCGACGAAATTGGAACCAAACAAATGGCTGACTCCAATATGCAAACTTGCTACATAAGTATGCAGAGTCGACTCCGTTTGCAATTTGCTTATGATTGAATACTCATTTTTTGGCTAAAAAAATAATAATCATAGTATAGCCCCAAACAGCAGCACAATATAATGGAACCATTTTTTATATTAAAAAAGAAGTTCAAGCTTACATTCAGGTGAGGTTCTTCTATCAAGACGATATGGATGAAAAAACATGTAAGGCAGGAACTCCAGTGGAAAATTAGCATCGTTAGGAGAAGAAACCATACGGCAATATTGAAGGCACGAGACAAGCCACATATATGTTTAAAATAAATTTTTTATGAAATATATTACTTGAATCAAAATTTCGTATTTAAAATAGGAGAGGTTGTTACTTGTTGTACGCAGAGTTAAATAAAACTTAAAACAAGGTGAAGAACTCCAAAGTGGTATTTTAAATCCATTATAATTTAATAAATTAACTTTATTCTTGATTAATTAATTTAAAACGTATGGAATTTCTAACAGAACATATAATAGTTTTCGTCGGTATCTGTGAGCAGATTTTGAATCGATTTAGGTAATGCTACTCGTAAAGTAGAAGCAACACACGTTATGGCCCAACGCAAAGCGTTGCGTTGTATTATTGCTATTTAGTAAAATAATATAAGTACAAGGATATGGGTCTTTTTTTTAAGACCGCTAGAATGAAAGTGAAGTCAAGTACAGTGGCCAATCATCAATTTGAAAAAATAGACGAGACAGAAAATTCTCAACGAACACAACATTTTAAAATCAAAATACGACTGTCTTTTTGACTGCAGCAAGCACCCTATTAACTTATGCGTCTTCGAGGTAACTCTTTATCCTCGCGTGAATGTTCCTCGTTGCTGAAATCATGAAAGGATGAATTGTAACGTCCTTCAGTAGCCACACTCTCATGACTTCTTGCCTTGAGAATATTAAACACTGTACGAAAAATGCATTTAATTGATAGAATGACCCAATAGGCGCTCCATTTACACGAGTGATTCCAAAATAATAATGACCATCCTGATGCTTTTCAAACTTGGTTTGACATCAGAATTTCTTGTTTTTCTGAAAATGGGCCGGCCAACCTATTTCAAGAAATGGGGAGTTGGGATCTCAAGTTCAATTCTTTCAGTGAACCTAATTCAATTTGGATTATAAATTTTATTTTGCCTTTCAGCTACTCGTCGGAAATTTTCGTCAATAAATGCTTCACTCAGAATTTTAAAATTTAGTGACCTGCATTTTGAATTAAGTCAATCTCTCAATTAGGTCAATTACAATTTGATTTGATTCGGATTCATTCAAATTGAAAATTTGGTTCGGAATGATTCGGAATGAATTTCTATCCGAAACTTTCGCCAGGGATTTGCCGCATGCCAGCGAAGAAGAGAAATGGCCGACTAATGAGAGAGTTAGAGCCATCCATTACTCTACTGTGTCTTTTTCGCGATACCTCGTGATTGCTAATAATTCAGTTCAATAAATTCCAACTTTTAAATTTTACAGTTCAAATTTGAGTTCGATATAATTCATTACAAGTGTCTTCTTTACTTTTCAGCTTGATAGTAGTTTTTAGCTTTAGGTCATTCCAGCTCTTCCGAATCGCAGCCTTTTCTTCACTAATTTCCCCAGGAGCTCAAATCTTCTCCATCGATGGTGTCACAGATTATGCATCAAAGATACAGTTGGTGGAGCGCATTTCCAAGCGATTGGTGTTTGTGATGTTATAGGGATCGCACGCGTAGACGCTTAGGAGGCAAACTCACGCTTGACACGTGTGACAGCGAATGTACATTCGCTGTCGCTTTACCTGTTGTATGAACGGCTACCTTTAGAACTGAAAAGAGACTGATAAAACGAGGAAATCATACCTGCATCACATAAGAATTTTTTTGTATGCTTGGGATCGACAGTTATCAATCTCCGGATAGTGGCCGCCGATTCCAAGATCAAACTCGATCATAGGTTTTAAGCTCAGTTAGGGATTTGCGATCGAGTCTCTCGCGTTCGAATTCATGTTGCGTTCCTTGTCGATAATCGCTATATCACAGGCGATTTGGCGATCCTCGATTGGTAAAAAAGAGACATGGTGCCAAATTCAAGCTTGAATGAAAAATTAATGATTACATTCATAACGGTATTTTCCTGGCTCACACCAGGAACCACCAGAAAAAAGGTTATTCTGTAAAAAGAGGAAAGTTTGAATCCAAGCTGAGAAAAATGAACGGTAAAAAGACGTCCAACCTTTAGGAAGAAAATAACTACTCGCGCCAGGTGTCTGGGAGCCCCGTTCAGAGATTGAATGAATAAATAATCTTTAAGGTAACAACTGAGGCTAATCTGAAAATGGCTTGTCTGAGCTCCTTTTTTGGTGAGCATCGTGGGTTTATCCGAATCCTTGATCCTGCAAATTTTAACCATGCAGAGAAAAATGAGGGATCTCAATATCATGCCAATAAAATGAAATGTATACATTTAAGCAATAAAGATAGATATAATAATCAAAATCAAAAGGTATTCGTTGAAACAAATGACCCATGATCAATTTTGAATGATAAATAACGCAACAGCGAAAAACTACTTGTTTAATGCATCTTATGACTCACAACTTCCCGTTTTATCTTCACTTAATATTTCCTTTACGGCAACTGATTTTACAAGAAGCCATTAAACTTTTCAAACGAATTAAAGTCGCCTTGGAAGGGATATGAAACATTCTGCCATGGAACGGAGCAAACACAGATTTTCTAATTTACACCATACATAATTTCGGCCGTCTTACCTTCGAGACTTCCGAGGCCGGTTCCGGGGCCCCTTCGAATTCACGTCTGCGAGATGGCGTTATTCGAAGAAGAAACGGTAAAACGTCGAAATTCGTGGAACACGACAAAATAAGTACTTTTGTATGATTAAATCTTCCAGCGAAAAGTTCGGCTGCTAGAGAGTGGAGACTGCGTTGACCAATGGACTGCACTGTCTCCGCCATCTTCGAAATTAGTAGTCGCGGGAGTTTTGAAGGCCGATATCCCATCCGTACTCCACCCACGATGTACAGTCAATAAATATCGCATCTTGACTACCCATCGGCAGGTCAGTACAGCCAGCCCATCCTCCGACATCCTTCACGAAAGCAGATGCAGGTTCCATGCGCGTTCAGGCGTGTTCAGGCCTAATTTCGTCTCAAGTGTTCCTCCATCGTGAGATCCATGGACTTTCATAAAACATAAAAAACCCCAAGGAAATAAGGAAAATGCATAATGTCCTTAACCTGTCCCAAAATAATGTGACCTTTCATTTACGAAAAATCAAACTTTTATTGTAAAACAACAAAGCCAGAATACCGGCTAGAAAACCGACAACAAAATTATCGTCTTATCCTACTGACCTCTTGCTCGCAAGGCTGAGCGCGCTGGAGGCGCGCATCTGTTGAATCTCACTTTTCGCGATCAATAATGTACTTACTTCGCACTTCGCGCTTGGTCTTTGTACTTGCTAAACATTTATGGATAGACCTTTCAAAATTAAAACAATTAATTTATTCGAACAATTTAAGCAAAAGCTACGCGTTTCATTGAAAAATGGTCCATAACAAATTTGTATAATCTTTTTTGACTGAACGATTTTTGTCTGTTCATTTTTTTCTTATTTTCCATAGTTCGACCGGAAAGTAGAATTTACGGTTTTTTATCAAATTTTTCACGATTAAAACAAAAACGATGCATCTTATCAGAAAATAGTCATGAGGAAATATGTAGATCTTTTTGATATAAATAATTTCGTTCCCCAACATTTTTTCGTATCTCGCACAGCTTCGGTGAGAAACTGATTTATTTATTTTTATTAATATTTTTTACGAATTAAACGAAAATTACACATTTTATTTAAAAAAAGTCAGCAAGAAATTTTTAGAACTTTGTTTAGTTGAATAATTTCGTTGCATTTTATTGCATCTTGTGTCGTTTTTTTCCAAAAATGTACTTTCTTTATTGTTGGTGTTTTTTTCACGATTGAAATGAAAAGTACGCGTCTTATCAGAAAATAGTCGGATGCAAATTCGTAGATATAATTTAGGCGAACAATTTCGCCGTTAAAAATTTTATTGCATCTTGTGTCCTTTTCCAAAAGATTGAAAATTCCTATTTGTAGTGATATTTTTCACGATTAAAATGAAAAATATGCGTTTTATCAAGAAATGGTCAGCAAGAAATATGTAGACGTTCTTTAGGTGAATAATTTTTGATGAGTCATTTCTTTCATCTTTTATACTTTGAATGCAGAATGAAATTTTCAATTTTTTAGTACTTTTTTCGTTGGTTGAAACCAGAACTGTCGGTCAAAGAGGCTGGTTAACGAACTCTACCTTTATTTTCGGTCCCTTGAAAAGTTTGCCAAAGCGCAATCCAATCCGATTAGTCTTAAAAGTTATCCAGTATACAAATGACGACAACCACGATGACGACAACGACAGTCAAGGAGACACAATCGTAAAACCAGTTTTTTCGGATTCAGGGGGTCCCTAAACGTGTAGATTTCATGAAATTCGCGAAAATCGATTTTCATATGGAACCAATACCTTCTCATTAGGATGAGAATGTAAAAAAGCCAAGAACAATTATGTAATTTGCAGTATAAAAACTGTAACATTACAACTCCTCCCCCCCCCCCTAGCGAACGCCCGGCGGACCCATACTTGGATACAAGGTTGCTCCCAGTGTAAGTCAGCCTTTTGTCCTTTAACATGCTGGCTCAAGATTGAAATCGTTCAGCCCCAAAGCGGGCTAGGTCAAATTACCTTGAGAAAGATATACTAAAAAATAATTAAAATTGACGATCTAATGTCCCCAAAGAAAAACAATGATTAAATCATAAGACTACTATCCCGAAGGAAAATCCAACATGAAGTTCAAATCAAGATTCAAAGTTTGAGAAGAATGAGCACTACGATTTACCTCAAAACCAAAAGTGTAGTAAAGAGAGGAGAGAGACGAGAGCATTCAGCGACCAAACGTGCTGGCGACACAAAATCCAGCCTGAGACCTCCTCAGCCTCGTCCTACAGGGCAGACAGCCTTTGCAGTGTATGTCCAGCAGGCCACAACCCTTGCAAAAAATCTCGAGGTTGCGCGGACATAATGGCCGCGTATGGCCCCTCCTCCCGCAATTATAACAGAGTAACCGGGCCAGGTGCTCTTGGAATGAGTCCGTCATCTGCCAGCGTTGTTGGCGGTTCGAAAGCGGCTTGGACCTTCCTTGACAGCAGTTCCGCTCGTGGACCCCGATTCGACCGCACCTGACACAGAAGAATCTGAGTTCTCAAGGGCACTCCTTCCAGGAATGACCTGTCTGGCCACAATTAAAGCAGGGCTTCCTGCTGGGTCGGCGGTCGTCTGCTCATGCGAGGTCGTCCTCCCGAGAACGAAGAAGTCGCATCACCTTGAGGAGGCTCTTAGCACGTCCTCTGCTACTTTGTCTGCAGCTTCCTTTGCTCTTGCTGTCTCATCTACCGTTGCCGTTTCCTGGGTGTTAGGCAGTAATGACTTGAGAAGGGATATCTCCTCCACATCTGTCGTTTTCTGGGCGGTGCGGTGTGCAGTAATAGAGGTAAAGAGGGTCTCCTTCTCTGGTAAACTCTAAGCGGAGTTGTGTTGTAGGCGTCGTATCGAGCCGTAGTCTCACGTGAAATCCGCCTTTCTTCGGGGGCCTCCCCAAAAAAAGCGACGGCTAACTGGGACGACCGGGATTTGGATAGCCTGGCAGAGGATCTCTCCGGGCACTGGCTACGGCTTCCCCCAGAGAAGCACATCCAAGATAAAGCACCAAGCCTAATTCAGGCAGTTCCCGTCCATGAGTCGCACCAACACCTTACGAACATCCCTTGGGTCGACACCTGACTTTTGGCGGGGGTTCAACTTCCACTCGTCCACTAGCACAAACAAAGGCGATGTTGGGCCCCTATTCCCCGACAGCAATATATCACGTACTAGACCGGAAGACGTCAAGCTTGCCATCCTCGGATTCAGCCTGAGTTCCAAATCTATAAGAAAAATTAAAGACGTGTCAAACTCATGCAGGGTGAAGAAGAAACAGTGCGAGTGCATTTATATATTGAATTGGAAAACATTAAGCATCCAGCAAAAGCTTATATCAGACTAGACCTTCCTACTCAGTGGTTTGTAGTACGGTTTAAGATCCGTCAAGTGGAATGCACCCAACGGTCGATCATTATCGGAGACTGCACCTTCATTATACGAAACAGGCCATGAAACTATTAACCAAAATTGACTAAAATACCCCTCTCCTTAAACGATAAGTTCATCCAACGCTTCAGGACTCGATCGCCCATTTGGTATTTGGAATCTCTGCGGAATTCATTATAATGTCTTGTTTAATAATAGATTTAATGCTTTCACGATGATTCATTATGATGAAAGGAGGTGTTTCGGGTTTCAATCGTGTGCA
>JAUMHM010083476.1:0-13274 GCA_032362435.1 Melikaiella ostensackeni
GTCAATAAGATTTTACGGAAGCCGCTGCTCTCCTTAGTTTACTCCTGCGAGCAGGTCGTCTAACTTGTCGCTAACTCAATAAAACATCTCATCGCTTGGAACTTTATATAATCTATACGAGCCCCTATAGCCAATATCAGGGCTAGGGTTTGAAGCAATCCGAAAAGAGAGTTTGCCTGCGGCGCCAGAACTTTCAACTTATCGTGCGGAAAAAGAGATAAAAAATCGAGTAAAAACATTTCCCATTCTTTTGTCTCCAATCTCCACCTACCATTCCAGTTTCACGTTTAAGTTGTTAAAAATTCATTTTGAATATCAAAAAGTGAGAATATGGAAAGGTGAAATTTGAGGCTATGTTATACTTACCCGAATTTTACCTTACCGACATTTTTTTAACAATTCATGTCCACACGGAATGAGATACCTAGTTGAAAACTTGAGAAATGTAACGAAAAGCACTAAGAAACGTTTTTATGGTCCTAAATTTGTAAAAAATGCGAAAAATATTTTTAACAACATCTTTTGTTACCATCAAAATTTTGTCCCATATAAAGATTTCTCAATGCCCTTCATTTACCTTACTGATTTTTCAACTTGATATCTCATTTCGTGTGAACGTGAGTTGTAGCAAAAAAATCTGCCCGCCTTGCGGGCACATTCTCATCGCGCGCAGCTCGCTTCGCTCTCAAGGTTGAGCGCGCCTAGGGTGCGCGATTCTGTCGTCGTGCTTTGCGTTCCGAAACATGATCTCGCGCTTCGCGCTCGGTGTTATATGTTCTCAATGTACAAATTTATAAATTTGTTTTTGATTTTAAATGAGAAAGGAAATTCATTCACTTGAGGCTCTATCGGCCTTAAGGAATACACTCTCATCATAATATTCGGGCTTTGCGCTCGATTTTCTGCGCTCACCGTATAATATATACAAATAAATAGTTAAAAAACGATTAAAAAAATTATCTTGATTTACGATTGGTCTTATAAAGAAATGTTTAACAGCAATTTTATTTGACCTGTTAAAAGCACAAATTCTACTCTTTGACTATTTTTTCTTATCTCGCGTCGTTTGGCTAAAAAATAAAAATAGAAATATTCCAATACTATTTTTTATACTTAAAATACAAACTATGCCTCCCACCAGAAAATATTTGGAGGCAAGTTTACAGGTCTTCGTGAAAGCAACAATTTTGATATCTCAACTTTCTTTCGTATTCCGCGTTATTTAGTTCAAAATTTCAATTTTCGATTTTTCAAGAAAATTCAAACATTTGTTGTGACAATCTTGTAGGGCTTTTAAAAAGAAACGTTTTTCTTCTCCTGACTTATTTTCATATCTTGCATTGTTTGGCTTAAAATTCTTATTTTCGTTTCTTTTTTTGAATTTTGGAAATGTCCAAAATTAATTTCTGTACCTCAGTCAGAGACTCCTGCTTTAGGCGAAAACTTTTGCCGTCAAACATTTTATTGTGCCTTGTGTTATTTTCCTATCAATTTAGATTTGTTATTTTGAATGGTTTTTTGCACGATAAAAAAAATTTACGTCTTATAGAAAAATAGTTTCGAGAATATTTGTAGGTCTTTTTGAGATAGAAAATTTAGTTACTTAAAATTTTTTCGTATCTCACATAGTTTTCGTGGAAAGTGTCATTCTTCATTTTTAATAACATTTTTCACGATTAAAGTAAACTCTCTTCAAAAAATGGGAGTAGTAACTACGTACAGCTAAGAAAACACTTTTTTGAGGAAAAAAAAATTCAGAGCCATAATGATTTATAGGCGTAAACAGGAAAATCAAAAATTCAAATTTTGAGCCAAATAACGCAAGATACGAAAAAAAGTTAAGATATCATAATTGTTGCTTTTACGAAGACTCATTAAGCTTTCCTCTAAACATTTTTTGGTAGGAGGCATAGTTTGTTCTTTAAGTATGGAAAATGATATTGGAATATTTTATTTTTATTTTTGAGCCAAACGACGCGAGATAAGAAAAGAAATCAGAAGAGTAGAATTTGTGCTTTCGAAAAGTGAAATAAAATTGCCGTTAAACATTTCTTTATAAGACCAATCGTAAATCATTAAGATTATTTTGAAATCATGTTTTCAACTATTTATTTGGATATATTATACGGTGAGCGCGGAAAATCGAGCGCGAAGCACGAATATTATGATGTATTTAAAAATTTGTTTAAGAATGGATTTTTAAATTGTTTACATTTTTGATGTTAGCAAATAAAAATCCAGAGTCGTGAACGGGCTTATGATTAGTAAAAAGGTTGTGAGAAATCTTATCGAACCTGTAAAGGGGGGAAAAATTGTTGTTATCAACAGAGTTTTCAGTCACCAAAAGTCAATGTTGGTTGAGAAATAAAGGGCTTCTAATTTTTAATTTTACATTATAAAATTGTGATGAATTGATCAATCAAAAAACATTTCATTTTAATTTTGAATTCTATGAATTCAGAAGAGTTATGATGCTTCGAATGCTTTAATTTTGTAGTTTAGTATTCAATATTTAAATTGAGAAATTTCTCAGGTTTGAAAGTTTTAATTTTTTTTATTTGAATGACCCGAAATAATGTTTGTTAATCGGGAGATGACCAGAAATTCGTTCTTGGTTTAAAGGCAACTCTGAAATATTTAAGATTTATATTGAGAATTTGACTGCTAATGAGAAACTTCTAACATAAATCATAACAGAGAATTTAATTCTCAATTCTTATTGACTTGTCTGAGCTTATTATACTTTAAGCTGTTTTTTATATATTTTTCAGCTCATCACAGAAATAAAAAATAGACTTTTGTATTATAAAAATCAAGAGGATTGAAGCCATTTCCAAAAAAACAAATTGGTTTTCAAATTTTGACGGTAATATAAGAATTTTTCAATTTCAATTTCTGAAGGCATGAAAGCATTGGTTGAATTTTTACGATATATTTAAATATTCGGTGTTTTATATACTCGAGGTTTATTAAATATCGCAAATAACGGACAGTTTTAAATATATAATTTTATAGAAACTCTGTAGAAAATATATGAAATATATAGATGAAAATATATGAATATATAAATATATATGAAGAAACTTTTCAAGGCAGCCTATAAAAGCGAGCCTAAAAGTGTATTTTTCTGGCATTTTGCCCCGAGTACATACGTGCTTTTCTTCACTTGACCCTGAATTCTAAAATTGGGGTACTTCGAATATTGTAGGACAAAGGATCTCAATGACAGTAGTCCTTGTGATCCTTTGCTGTAGCTACTGTGATAGAATCGGTTTCCCTCAACGGTATTGCATCTGAATACTTTGAAAAATTACACTGAATTGTCAAAATATGGGTATTTCCTCTAGGGGTTTCTGGTAAGGATCCTACCAAGTCGATTTGGATTTTCTCAAAGGGTTCCTTTAGGGGTATGTGTGATAATCATTGGTTGACGAGTTTCCCTACAAACCAACTTGTTCCTCTGACAAGTTTTACAAGTCCCTACTATTCTTTGAACGTCAGACTCCATATCTTCCCAATAATATTGAGATCGTATTCTCCAATACGTTTCTGATATCCCCTTATGACCCCCTGCCACTGACTCGCGAAATGCCCTCGTGATTTTGTCTTGCTGGTTCATTGGGGGAACAACAATTTCACTCGAGCAAACGATAATCATCGTTTCAGTTCCCGAAAAATGTTGCTGAAAAATTTGTCCCGTTGCCAGCCAAGTTAGCTGTCTCAGATTGTTTCCATTATTCGATACCTTGATAACTTTAACATTCAGGCTATTCATAGCCTTTTTAGGAGCCAAAACTGCTCCCGAGACCTTATTCAAACGAACCTGTTTATCCTTTTTGTCCCTTATAACCAGGATAAAAATATACCGCTTATTCTTTACGTAAACTACCAGTTCACCTACCTGGGGGTGTTCATGTTCTATATCATCCAATGATAACAGTTTGTGCTCAACTAATTCTTCGTTTGTTTCGCATAAATCTCCTCCATCTGCCGAAACAAAGTGGACAATATGACCTTTGCCCATGAACACCTTATCCTTACTATAGGATATACAGGTTTTAGTCACGACTCGAACCAGTCTAATTTTCAGGATAGTTGATGGATTTATCACTGTTGCAGTTTGCACCACACGAACTCTCCAATATGGTAATTCCATATACAGTGACTTCCCGTCATTCTCATTTTCAACTACAACGTGTTCCCTTGGCGTCCTAGTTAGGGTTGACAAATAATTGGTAATCGCCAACCGCTGCTCCTTGAGCGCACAACTGACCTCTAACGAATTTGACAAGGAAGACGTAACTTGGTCGCTCGCTTCCTCATTATGTCTCAAATCCGACAGTTGTCCAAATGGGTTTTCGAGGCCACCCTGAACTGAACGTTTACATCCCCACAATGCATCCGAATTCAAGTTAATTTTTCCGGGTTTATAAACTATGACATAGTCACATTCACTGAGCTTTATCCGCAAACGTGCTAGTCTCGAAATAGGGTCCTTCAAACCCTACAACCAGACCAGAAGTCTTTGGTCTGTCACCAGCGTAAAACTACGCCCGTAAAGATAGGGTCGAAATTGTACAAGTTTGTCTCGCAACATCTTGAAAGCCAATTGTTGCTCAGTACTCAATTTGAATTTCACATCATTTTTTAAAAGGTATGGCAACGGTTTTGCTATCTTAGAAAATTCTGGTATGAATTTCCTAAAATGCCCCACAAGTCCTAAAAATTGTTTAATGTTTTTTTTCGTTTCTTGGGACACCTCGATTTTTCTAGGGTCAGGTTTGATGCCTTCGTGGAAGATTACATGCCCCAAACACATTATTTCGGGCTTCAAGAAATGGCGCTTTTTAAGTTGCAGTGCCAATCCTGCAGTTTTTAATCGTCCTAACAAGAATCTAATTTTTCTGGTATGATCATCGAGAGAAGAAGCATACACAACGAGTCATCTATATCAACAAATAACTCAAGGCCTTGTAGACCAGTTAAAATTTGGTCCATCAGCCTTTCGAATGTTGCCGGGGCATTTTTTAGCCCTAATGGCATTCTAAGATATTCAAGATGTCCATGAGGGGTAGTAACAGCCGTTTTCTCCTGTAACTCTGAATTAATGGAAATCTGATGGAATCCAATGGCAAGATCCATAACAGAGGAATACTTTGCACCCCCTAGTTGATCTAATATTTCGACAATATTCGGTAGAGAATATGCATCGCCTACTGTTTTCTCATTTAAAGCCCTATAATTTATTATCATTCTCCACCTTTTGTCCCCTTTAGAATAGGAATTTTTTGGGACAATCAGTACAGGAGAATCATATTGCGATATTGACGGTTGTATTATACGTGAAGCAAGTAAATCATTTGTTTGCCGACGAATTTCATCCCTATGCACGAGAGGATGTCGATACTGCCTTGTAGATGTAGGCTTATTGTCAACGGTGAAAATTTAATGATCACCCACTGTCACTGACCCCGATTTATCACTTGGTAAAAAAAACTGACATGAATATTCTAAAAGGATGGGAAAAAGACTTGACTTTTCTCCTTCATTCAGATTCTTTAAATCAAGAATTTTTAGTAATTCGGCAAATCTAGAAGCTTCACCTAGAAGCTAACACCTTCTGTCCCTCCACAGTCTCTAAACCTTTACAAGCTCTTGGTAAAGTGGGTATCTGGTTATATTCTTTCAATTCAAAGAGTGGTATTTTTAATTCTTTATCTTGTTCAGTTGGATTTATAACATAAATCATAACTGTATCATTTTCGTTTTCAACTAGGGGTTCCGCCGCCAAAATTCTCGGACCATATTTTAATAGTCTTACATATCCCTCAATTAGATTAGTTCTTTTTATTGGAATCTGTAATAATTTTTTTGTTCTTGCAGGTAATAAAATGGTGAAATATCATATCAATGGAAAATTTTCATCACCTACATGAAGTCGATCATTCACGAAATCAAGGACAGCACGCTGCTTCCTGAGGAAAATTATTTCCGTTATACCATCTTCAGCTATGGGGGAGGATTTTTAAACGACGTGGAATGAAGTCTCAACTTCTCGCATAAGAAATTTGGCTTCCCCTAGAGTCGGAACCTTTGAGGGTCCGATTCCTATTAAGTTCAATATCCTTTTTCGATTCATCATAATATGGGAGTCTAAAACTGTTTGCTCAATTAGATTTACGCTTGCGCCCGTGTCTATTAACAAGGTTTCCTTTCCCCTTGAAAAGATACAATGCTTAAATTCTACCACTGCGGCTGACTCTACGTAATCACCCTTATCAACTTTGAGAATGACTCGTTTTGAGAGGGTCTCTGATTGTGAGTCATCATGCCCTCCATAGGGCGACCCTGTTTCGAGTTTAAATTCTCGTTATGAGGATTTTTGTTTCGAATTCTTTCCCTATCATGTTTTTGTTTCAAGCGACACCTGCTGAAATCACGATTTTCCCAGAAGCAATAATGATATCTTTTTCTATCTTCATCCTTTACATCTAATCCTTGTATTCTTGTATCTTGTAATCTTGTGTCACTTATATTGCATTTCCGCTTGAGATACTGAAACTATCGCTTCGTTCAAGGTGGCTGGGTTCTTATTTCTTATGGCAGTAAATATTTTCCTATACAATCCCCTCATAAAAGTGGAAATTGCATTCTCCATATAAGTTTCACTTTTTTCTCTCCCCTTTTCTTTCGGAGTTTTTTGTAAAATTCAAGTAATAATTCTATTTGATATTTGATTAACCCTTGCCCCAAAATCTGTTATTTCCTCTTGTGGATTTTTTAAAGCTATTGCCAATTCTTGCATTAATTGACTGATATCGGACTTGTGTTCATAAATGTGTTCAAGAGTGTTTAACATTTCTTCTCAAGTAATTCCTAGCCTTTATTGTATATGCTGCCGAGCAGCTCCCAGCATCTTAGTTCGAATCAGCATCTTTAAATATGGTATTTCGTGCGCTATTACCATTTTTTTGCCATTCTACAATGCTCTACGAAGATATTAACGGACATGTTGCTACCGTTATCTTCTGAAACAATATCACGCGCTATTTTAGAAACATGACTACACTCTTCAGTCCTATTGCATCTGAATTCAATGAAATTAAATTGTCCTGTCTATCCTGATTATCTGAGTCTTCAGCGAGATCATGAGAATCCACTGATACAGTCCTATCACTTTGACTTGGACCAGGAACATCTGATCCTCCTAAGCTATTACTTCCTGTTCTAGTTCTAAGTCTTTTTTCTTTTACTCTATCCTTTTCTAATCAGGTATTGTTCGCTGTCTCCTTCATAGGAGCTTTCGCTTTCATGGCGCTTGTCGGCCAGGTCGCTTACTAATATTTGACATTTTAAATAATTGGACTTACTTGGGCTTATTTAACAATTAATTTGATTTTGCGCTCGAACTTGTAATTTCTCGTAGTGTTGTAGCGTCGTAACTTCCTTTTCAATGAAGATTTCCAGATGCGTGAGTGAAGATTCGATTCTTGAAGATTGAAGAAGAGTTTCCTATTCTTAAAATCCCTCGGCTCCATAATCCTCTTCCGTACCGGTCCGGGGACCAGCGTCGCTGGGCCCCTCTTCCGTTACGGACCGGTTCTCATTTCAGAATTTTCCCTCGATGAAATGAGGATTTTTTTTTTAATGATCATAAAATTTATTTGGTTTGTATGGCTGAAGGTTTAGTATTTATCGCTTCACCAATTTTTTATTTTGAAAAGAAAAAATGTTTATATTTCTGTTATTATTTATCCTCACTTTGATCATTTTTTTGTGCATAAAAAATTTATCAGGATAATTTATTTATTTATTGATGATTAAAATTGATCATTGAATGTTCAAAATTTTTAATTTTTCAATTATATTCAATTAACAATATCCGCACGACACTAAACAATTGCACTTAAAACTTTCAAATGTTCTTCCCGCCAACTGCTCCGTCGGTATTTCCAATCTAAAGAACGATGATTCGAGGGTACTTTATTGAGGAGGTCGTTCCGTTTAATGGCCTTTGACCGGCGCTGTAATATATTTGATTTCCGCTGTTGCCGTCTGTGCTTTACGTTGATTCATAAGAGTGGATCCGTTTGCTGTCGTTGATTGGTAAAAACAAATAACCGGGAGAACTAGTCAGGTTTAAAATTAAGAACACTACTTATATGTTTATTCACAATATATTCACTCTTCAATATTGTTAACAAGTTTCATAAGTTTCACTGAATGCAAATAATCACAAGTGAATACACATAATCCAAGCGAATGCACATAATCCAATAGCACTTAAGACTAATTGTCGTTTGCAATGATATTAGTTATATCTTTAATAATCGGCAAAAACCGAACGCGGCGTCGCGTACGCGTTTTGTAATCTAGATTTAGACCTGTATTATTAGTATCGATTTCACATAGCTATGTTTATAATTCTAAGTTAAAACTACAATAACAGAGAGCCGCAGGTTTTAGTTGACAATTATCGTTTCGGAGATACAAAAATCTGACTTTTTCCCGTTCTTTTATCACCTTCGATTTGGGCGGAGATTTCCCTCTCTTTTTGCAGTTTGATAACAATTCAAATTTTGCGGGTAAAAGAATAATTTTTTTCATCATGAAAGAGCAAATGAAAACGTATCCTTTAGTGCAAAAAACTAAAAATCGATTTTTTGAGCGTTATGTCCCTTTCTTCACGGACGGTCACATATGTTGATGTCATGACTAATCCTTGGGTGCAGAAAAGATTTGCATCTAGAAATGGGACATGGCCAGCGTCACTGAGTGAATGACGGTCATGACAGACATTGTCAGTCACTGACAGGGATGTTGCAGTTATGCGTAACTCGAGTTTTTCCACGTAAAATACGTCACTGTCTGTCTCAACAGTTAGGTTATGTTGAGGTAATTTACATCGCTTAATAAACTAAAGACGTAAATACATGTAATTTACCTCAGATATTTTGCTCATCCAACCCTGGTCACTTATCGACAATCTGGTTAATCTGGTCAAACTGATATTCTGAAGAAATAATGATATTTTGAAAGATTTTTTTTTAATTTTAGAAATAGAGCGCGTGTTAATAACGACGATATTAATACGTACTTCAAATTAATATTGTTAATATATTTTTTCGTAATATTATCTATAGATGCAGCCAAAGGCTTAATTTGGTATAAAAATGTCATAAAAATCAAAATTTAAAAATTAATAAAAATCAAAATTAATTTTATTGCAATGAATCTTGGATATCACCGAGCATTAGAAACATCAGTAAACCTTAAAAATCCTAGTAAATAAATGTGTAATTACTCACAATTTTTTTTATGAATCAATATGTTATTTTTATAAAATGTAGTAAAATCTTCAAAAATATTAGTCTATGCTAGTTTTTTTAAATCTTATGCCTGAAATAGTTTTTATTTAAAAACTAACTTTATTCATGCAAATTTAACCCTGTGGACAGATAGAATCAAAATTGTTCCCTCTCCTGAAATATATGTAATTATACCCTTACCAGATTATTATCTTTTGTGCACTTTAGAAAATTTTTCCGAAAAATAGAAAACTAGCTGTGAATTTTATCGATTAACGATTATTTTAAATATTCAAAATTAGGAATGAAATAGTTTCAAAATATTAGGGGGTGCCCATCATAAAAATACAAAAATTCAAATAGTTCAATCGAGTCATCTCAAATCAAGGAGTCTCTTTTAGTCTTACATTAACTTTGAATTGTGTTGATGAAAAAAGTTTTACTATAAAAAATATTAGTAATGAGCCCTCCAAATTTCATCAGTTTATCTGCAGCCACACACATACAACCGGACAATTACTTAAAACGTTGTATTAGATATTTATCATCTAAGAAACGTTTGATTAAATCATTTTAAAAATATTTGAAATCGTTACGAGACTACAAAGCTTCCTCTAATAGATTACGAACCATAGAAAAACGCTAACTATAGCCCTAAAACTGAATGATTTAAACAGATCTTCGGAGAATTGATTCATATCTACTTCCTTCAAGCAGCAGTTGTCTGAGAATATAGAAAAATTAGACTTCAAAGATTCAGAGAGAAAGGAGAGTAGAATAATATTCTTTCGAGAACAAACGCTATCAGCTATTGGGAATCATATGTAAGATTGTTAATAGGGAATATAAATAAATAGAAAATTGTGGCGAGGAAAAAATTTTATTTCGTTCCAGTCCCGTGAATCCAGAGAAATCTCCCAGAGAGACCGTATGAAATAATTTGCAGTTGAAAAGAAAGGGTTTACAAAATTTAATAACAGAAGCTTCCATTTTATTTAATATAAAAATAGCTCTTACAATCCATATAAGCAGAACCTAATATTGTATTATCGTAAAAAGAGTAAGCGAAGATTATAGGCAAATTATTAGGAGCATATAATAAGTTCCTTTCTAAAATATTTTTGTGAGGGAGTTTTTTTTATATATTTCTCAAAAAGACTGACTGAGGTAGTACTGAAAGTTTCAAGCCTTCCGAACCATAACACATTGACATTTAAATGAAATTACCTGTTTTTCTTATCTTCAATCCGACTTCGGCTCGCAAACAAGTTTGTATTTTAGTTTTACATTTTTTACATTTTTATTATAAATAATTAAGTTTCGGAACACGGTAAGTTCCAGGTATTACAGTAAGCATCTGTCGTTCTATTATACGACCTGTCTTAAGTTGGATCTTTTCTTCGTCCGTGATTCGCCACATATTGCCGGTTTGCATGTTTATCGTCACCCGTTTTTGACTTGAATCACATATTGAATGTGTAATATTCGCACTGTCCAAAGATCCAAGGATGTTTCCATTCGAGTTTAATAATACAGTAAGTACATCGGTTGATAGTATGCGGCGAAAATTTTTGTATTCTAGTAACTCGTTAAGAATAACATTGTCCGGAAAAGATACATCAGTCAATTGTAGTAGCTTGAGCTTACTATCATCATTCTGATAACGCTTGCAGGTCTGTCGTCTGACAGAAGTCTGTCCCCTGACATCAGACTGAGGGTTCGCTGGTGTGGTAGGAGACGCAGGCCTGACAGGAGAATGACGGATGGCAGAAGAATGAGGTCCTCCATAAAAAAATTCGTTATTTGTATGGACGCCGTTCGGTAAAGAGACGAACTGCGAATTGAATTCTGTAAGAGGAAATAAAAGTGGATGAATTTTGATAGTTGAAACATGTATATCAATTAGAAGGACTGAATAGAGGCATGTGATATATTCTAAAGCAAAAGCCTATCTCATATACTGTGACGTTGAAAAATTTTTGTAACTGACAATAAAATTTCTCAAAGATATATAGAATAGAAAGAAAACTAAGTAACATGAATTATGAATATAAAATATAATTCAATGAATTATAAAATAAAACATTAAAATTGTAATGAATAAATATAAACTTTTAAAATATCTAAATAACTGGCAATATCTAAATACACAGTAAATGTAGGAATTGTCAAGGAATTGAGCCAAATATAAACTTTCACATTATCTTTCTTATAAATACTCAATATTACAACAGTTGCGAAACTTGTTTGTTTGAACAGAAAATTTATCCAGCATCAGTGACATGATCCACGCGTCGTTGCAGAACGAAAAAACAGGTCCCGGGAAAAAATATCTAATTATACTTTTAAAAATTGCAATATTAATACTGATGGTCTCGTCAAAAAGATTCATTTTTACGAAAAAGGAAAAATGAAAAAAAGAAGGGATATAGGGACATATAGGAGATGGGAGTGGAGTAAACAATGAAGAATTGGAGAAAAGTGTCAGGGGAAGAAAATTAATAGAAAGATGTGGAATGATTGAGGAATCAAAACAAAATAGATGATATAAGATGATAAAAGAGGAAGGAGTACCAAAGTATTTGGAAAGGAGATAGGCAGTGAAAAGATAGACGAGAATAGCAATATTAAGTTTGGGATCCGAGGTAGAAAAGGGATGTATTGGAAAAATAAGGAAAACAGAAATTGCACAATCTGCGAATGGGAAGAGGTAACATGGGAGCATGCATGAGAAGGATATATGAGAGGAATTGAAAATTGAGGAAGCTGCTAAGAGAGTGTGGAAAGATTTTGTGGGAGGAAGGATTGTGTGAGGAGTAGATGAAGGAATTGGAGGGATTTAGAGGAACGAATGAGAAATAATGTAATAGTGAATGTGAAAAATGGCAAAGTTGAGGTAGAAGTGGATTGAAAGAAAAAGGAAACGGAAGTCGCTTAGTCATTCAGAAGCGTACACTGAGAAAAATGCTTGTTTGCTCAAAGCAAATTTCATTTAAATCAAACAATTTTTTTTCTTAGAGAGGGGGACAAACAAATGTTTGTGTGATTCAATGAAATTCTTTTTTTGACCTTGTTTATTTGATTTGATGAAATTTTTATTTAGATTAAATAAACTTGTTTAAATTAAATAAAGTTTTGACTCACTTTAAACATTGATTGTTTTAAATGAATTAGAGATTTTGTTTTTTTAAACATTATTGAAATATATCAATAATTTTCAATTTTGTCGTTAATTTTTGAGTGTAAGACATCCACTTCTTTTAAACACCTGTTGAGATGCGTGGGAATTGCAACGACGGTACTGTAAAGTGTTTCGGACGTATTTATATGCATTAAAATTAAAGCTTTTATTGGGAGAAAGCCTGCTCTGCGCTCTTAGCATTTTTTATAAGGAACTATCGTATATCCATTTTGCGCATTTTATTCTTTGTTTGAATCAATCAAATATTTGTGTAAACTCAAAAATATGAAATTAAGAAAATTAATAATATTCAAGTCATAATGAAATAATTAAATAAGATGACACAGATATTGTCACTTTGCAAAATCAGAATGTTTACATTTTATCCTGCAACATCCAAAAATCTTTTGGATTTCTTCCGAAAATCTTTGAATATCTTGAATTTCCGGAAATTTCCAATTCTAAAATTTCCAAAATTTCTCGTTACTTACATTATTGAAAAATTTCCAACATCACCGGAAATTTTCGGTAATTTATGTTAATTTTACCATAAATCTCGAAAATTTCCGGATCGAATTCATTTCAAATCGGGCAGGCAGTCTACGCTCAAGTCACAGAATCATTTACCCCGATTTGTTTTTCTAAATTTGTTTCTAGATTCATCCTATTGTATAAAGTACATACATTCCATGATAGTCTGCCCTGTGCCTCGGCTTATGCCCAACATTGGTGGACCCAGGGAAGCGAAGAGAAGATTGGTGGTATCCGTGTTCCACTCGAAGCTG
>JAUMHM010083477.1:282-13271 GCA_032362435.1 Melikaiella ostensackeni
ATTTAGACAGCACCCCCCCCCCTCTCTCTCCCTCCCGCCCATGAGATATCAAAATTGTTTCTTTCACTAAAACCTGTAAACCTGCCTCTAAACAGGTTTTTTTAGTACAAATTGTTTGCAATATATAGTATATTACTTTCCACTGAAAAGCAAGAAGGTTGAATAATTGTTTAAACAATTCATTATTATTTATAACAATAATCTCTTTAAATAATGATAGAAAGTTGCGGTTTTCCTGAAATTTTCAACTTTTTGTCCACTTTTCAATTAGAGTGAGGTAATAATTAATTCATGTGAGCAAAAATAGTCGTTTAAAAAATGTATTATGATTTTTAATAATAATCGGTGGAAGATCACTTTTTAATAATACTGTCTTGGAATAATCCTAGTAA
Source organism: Melikaiella ostensackeni (assembly GCA_032362435.1). Classification (NCBI taxonomy): domain Eukaryota; kingdom Metazoa; phylum Arthropoda; class Insecta; order Hymenoptera; family Cynipidae; genus Melikaiella; species Melikaiella ostensackeni. The sequence goes on from JAUMHM010083477.1 coordinate 675, forward strand.
GTTGCGGTTTTTTCTGAAGTTTTCCAATTTTGTCCACTTTTTACTCAAAATAGAGTAAAAATTAAAGCAATATAACAGACCTAATTGATTAAAGCATTTATTATTGCTTATATCTATCTTCTCCTATAGCTATGCTACATAGTTGCGGTTTTTACTGCAATTTTCAGTTATCCTTTGACTTTTTAGTTAGGAACGAATAATAAATCAACAGCAACAAGAATTATTTTCAAAACCTTTTTGTTTAAATTTATATTTTCAAAACATTAGCAAAAGAGTAAAAATGATTCATTCAGAATAGAAATAGAATACTTTTTAAAAAGTGATTCTTGTTGATGTTCATTTACTATTTGTTCATAACTAAAAAGTGAATGAAAAGCTAAAAATTTCAACAATAAAAACCGCAACTTTCTAGTGTTACTCTAAGAGAAGATAGTTGTAAACAAAAGTCATTTTTTCTGACAATTATGTTTGTTAACTTGCATTAATTATTACCTCACTGAGTGAAAAATGGACAAAAAGTTAAAAGTTTCATAAAAAACCGCAACTATCTAGCATCACAATAGGATAGGATGGTTAATAATAATAATGAAGTGTTTAAACAATTGCATTTGTTGAATTGCATCAATTATTACCTCACTCTAAGCGAAAAGTGGACAAAAAGTTGAAAATTTTAGAAGAAACCGCAACTTTCTAGCATCATTCTAAGAGAATATTATTATAAATAATAATTAATTGTTCAAGCAATCACTTTTGTTAACTTTGATCGATTACTGCCTCACTCTAACTTAAAAGTTTTAAAATTCGAGAAGGCCGCCACTTTCTAACTCCATTCTGAGAAAAAATTGGGAAGAAAAATGTTGAGCATCAAATCGATACACCTAATATTGACAATTCTGAATAAAATTCACAAAAACGTATTATTTCCATATGGGAAACAGGTGTTAAACTTCATGGGTCTCGCGGAACATTCAAATATCATTTTGTTGTAAAAAAAAAAGAAAAAATACGCATTAATTTTTTTGTGGATGCGAACAAATCTGGGAGGGTGAGAGCATCAAAATTCGGAAAAAAATTTCCAATGCATTTTTGGACCACCCAATTATGTATACATAAATTGAAGAAAATTCACAATCGCCACTTCCGTAAGATTTCCTGGATCCGCCCTTGCCAGGTAGACTCATTATGATTCAATTTACCATAAATTGAAGACTGTTCTCATGCAATAGTAACCTCGTCTAATAACTTGTAACGTCAATAACATTGAATTTTCATAAAATTGATTACCTGATTTGGAGGTTAGGTTACTCTGCATCACGGGACAAGTCATTATCGTGCAACCACGGAGAACTTAATTAACAGACTGTCATAATACTGATCAATCCTTTTCCTATTCATTATTTTCCAGGAAAAAGGAGGAGTCGGAAGGGTTCAAGGCACTGTATTCACTCACAACCCAGGTGACAGGTCAGGTAGATGAAGCACTGGAGATCGGACTCAGGCGAGTCAACCACACATCAATGACGCGGTTGCTCAACGGATCAAGAGGGCCCTGTCTAGGCGTACGGATGTGAGTACTGTCACTCTAGATAGCCAGGAAGAGGACGTCCAGGTTCTCGGTCATCAAACATCAACAAACCGCCACGTGCTGGCGGCCCGCTAAGTCGGCGACACCAGAATGCATGATCTAAAAACACATGGTCTAGCTACGCGCAGGTAGGAAAAAGTGAACCAATAGGAAGCTCTGATCAAACGGCAACCATATTAGACAAGAAATAGCGCTAGATTCAATTTAAGAATAATGATGTAAACGCCATGAGCGAAGATTTGAAGTAAAATATAAACTAAAAATAAAGTAAAGTGTAGTAAATTGAAAAAGTTGTAAACCAATAAAAAATTTCATATTTGTGCTATATATAATTTGAAAAATTGTTAAAAACATTTCTGTAATATTTCTAATTTATACGCTTTTAATAGGAATGATTTTTTTACGTTTCAAAGGATACAAAAATGTTAATACAAAGTATCAATATCATAGCCTGTATTATGTCAGTATAACATTTTAATATCCGTACACATATACATACGTATATGATCAAAAAGATAGCCTTTGAGTGTAAACAAAACGACATATATTTAGTTTTTACATATGAAAATATAAAAATTAAACACGAATTTATACAGAATATAATTTATTATTATATAAATTTTGAGAAAAAAGTAGGAGGAAATGATCCTCGTTTACATTTGAAAATATAAATAAATGAACGAACATATACAGAGTATACAAGCAGGTGAGATACGAATTTCATGAAGGATATTTGAAGTATTTGAGGAAATTTTCGTTTCAAATTTTGCCAAAACTATCTTTGAACTTTCTACTTTTAATCTCCCCTTCTTTTAAGTTCAAATTTTCAAAGCATATTTCAACAAATTCAAATTCAAATTCCTTTGAATTCATAAAAATACCCTGAAATCACTAGAATCCTTCGAAACCCCCTGAAATTTCGCAAATCCCTTAAAAATGACTTGCACAATTTTAGAATACCTTTAAATATTTTAAATCTTTCGAATTTTATTGAAATCTGCTTAAAATTTTTGAAGCTTTTTAAAATTGCTTGAAATTTTTGAATGTACCCTAGAATTTTTGAAATCCTTTGGGATCCTTTCAACTTATTGAAATCTATTAAAAAATTCCTTGGAATATTTTAAAATACCCTAAAATGCTTCAAAAGAATTCAAGAAAATTCAGAAGTAGGTGTAGACCTTAATTCGGTAGTGCTTAACCCCTGGGTTAATTTATTGAAAGGAAAGTGAGTAAATTGATTTTTTATTTCAAAAAAGGAACTATAGTAACTTGTTCTTAGAAAAGTGACTTAAAAGTGATTTGAGAAAAAAGTGACTGAAAGTGATTAACGCCTTAAATTTCAATTAAAAAGTTTTCGAAGTTTTCAGATAAAATGTTTTTTTTTCATTTTGTTGTACATTTGTCTCTAATGAGCCGCAAAGGAGGCAGTTGGAAGCGTGCTTCTGATCTGTGATTTCAACAGAAAGTAGATTTTATTTCAATCTTTAAGAAAAAATTTCTACTTTCGAATTTTAATTATGAAAGAAAATGGCAAATTGTAAATTTGAATTTATGATTATAATAGTATACAAACACAAAAATGATTAAATGCAATTTTTTTTTAAATACATCTATTTTTACTATTTGCAATTTAATCTATTTCTTGTTTGTAATGACAGATTCACAGTCCTGAAATTTACAATTACCACATTCAATGGTAAATTATGTATCTTAAACAGTTAACGGATGTATTAGTCGACTAGTTATTCTCTAATGATTTTGAAACATTTGAATTGGATTTGTTTGGAACTGAGATGCTCGCGTTGCTATGGTAAACAAGATGGATGCGGTTTTGGTAAGCGTGACTTGGGACAAAGCCGGGAGGGCTGATGGCTAGACCATGTATTCTTAGATCATGCTTGAATGTACGGGCAAAGATATTATACACCTAGTAGGTGCGGTAAGTGGCGTCAGAGTGGGGAACGGTATATATAGCCAAAGATATTATGTCCTAGACGCGGCAAGGACCAGTGGTGGGGACGGCCGATATATATATAGCTAACTACATTTTCACCTACATTAAGTTGCTGCCCTCTCCAACTTTTCGTCGTTTCCATGGCAACCGCGTTGTACGTCATCGAGCTGGGCGTACATTGGAAGCCAAACCAAACGCGCCGGTGATTTTCTGTTTTGCTATCCATCTGGCTCCGGGCCGTTGGGCCTCGCTACATGCGAGTCAATGCGAGTCGCGACGCGGCGAGCTTGCAAGTAAGAGTTTGTTTCGATTCAACTTCAAAAATATTGAGAGAACTTCATTAATCAATGTAAAATAGTGAGGGCCTAAAATTATTCCCTTAAAATGTATACCAATATAATTCAAATCATATCTCTTGCGGTAGAGATGCTAGAAAAATTAATTTTTAAAAAGATCTTTTCTCAGTTTCTTGGAATTATAAAAATTGTTACTGTACTTATAGTATTTTCGTGTTTTGTTTAAAGACTTGTTTGATGGAAACTTAAAAAAATTCGACAATGTGAAAATAGCAGTGTTTGAATCACTTAAACAATTATTTAGAATCGAAATACACTCATACCCCGTTAGTGTGCCGCCCTGAGGTCTGGCCGGCACATTAACGGAGGCTATTAAAATCTAGTTTCAACCGGACTAAGATCAACGAGTAAGTAAGCACTCAGGACCGTATATATAGTCTGAACCCGGCACCTTAGTATTTTCACAATCTTTCAAAATTTATCAAAACATTGATGCAAATGTATCGATACAGCACATAATACATAATTATTAATTAATCATGTAGTTAAATGAAATGAGCAATTCATAAAATTAAAATTGATTACCATAATAATAATATCAACAATAATATCAACAGCTACCGTTTTTTGAGGTTATGTATTATTGTTATGCCAAATTTGAAAATCATGCATTGTCCAGTAAACTAGTTAAAATTATTGTTATATTATTGATAAATTCAATATTTATTTCGAATGCATATGTGTTTAACAACTTACTTTAAAGGTTGCTGGCCCCTTTAGCATTTCATTAAAAATGAATGCTTTTCCTAAAGCATCGTTGCTGAATTCGGTTGACACGAGTCTCGTTTTTGGATAAACCATTCCAATGAAGCGGTCTCTACATCAGCATTCTTAGCAGGATCTCATTGTTTTTTTGTTTTGTTTGCTTACACCAGTAATTTCAGAAGTCAATTCAAGATCTCGGAAAAATCTCCTTGCAGTATTTCCCGTGTTTAAAATCCCCGAACCCAAATAATGCACTTATTTCTTCAATTTGTTTGAAAGAACATGAAATTCATCAACTAATTATAAATTTTGCTGATATTATCATGAAGTTTCCAATTTAAAAGACTGACATCGAAAAAACGAATTTTTCGGTCGAAAATGCCTGCTTAATGAATTTGTTTATTAAATTTGTTTATAATATTAACAATAATAATCTCAAGAAGAAATTTCTTCATCATTATAATGTTTTTGTTCAAATTTCTTACAATATAACTTTAAAAAACGTACAATTATGGAAAATAGTTGAAAACATTCTTTTAACAAATAATTTGTTTATCCAAATTTTTTTGTCTATTGTATAATATTGGAACATCTTTAGCTAACGTCAATATATGAAACTCAGGCGATTTTAACAATTTTCCTGTTATTGACGAGCACCGGGAACGTCAAATTGAAAAAATGGCCATTTTTTTGTCATATTTGTTTATTTGTAAAAAAAATTGGAAGCCTAATTTAAAAATCAGGCACGACAACTTTCTTAGAAATTTTATCAGCTTTTTTCAAATTTTTTTGTCCAAATTGGTCAATATTTGCGGGCTGTACGTTATTTTAAACTTAAAAAGTCATTTTTTCTCCCTGTGGGCGGTACGTCGGAGAACGACTACATAGCGCGCGGCACCTCTTCTGTGTTGACTCGGGGGTTTCTTCTTCGCTCTCCACAGGTTGGAATTTATCCATGGAGGAACAAGAAGTTAGAATCCATACAGCCGCCTGCTATATTTTACCAGCAGAAGGTAGGAGGTAAGGGGGTGGAATGCCTCTTGCCGTATTTTACCAGTAGGCGGTGGGTGGTAAGAAGATGGAAAACCGCTTTCTGTATTTTACCTGCAGACGGTGGGCAGTGGGAAAGTGAGACGTCGCTTTCTGTATTTTACCAGCGGACGGTGGGTAGTAAGGGGGTGGAAGGCCGCTTGCTGTATTTTACCAGCAGGCGGTGGGTGAAAAGGAGGTGAATGATCCGCTTGCTGTATTTTCCAGCAGGCGGTGGTCGGTGAGGAGGTGAGTGGTCACTTGCTGTATTTTACTAGCAGGCGGCGAGTGGTAAGAAGGTGGAAAGCCGCTTGCTGTATTTTACCTGCAGACGGTGAGCGATGAGGAAGCGTGAGATCGCTCGCTGTATTTTACCAGCGGACGGTGGGTGATAAGGGGGTGGAAGTCCTCTTGCTGTATTTCACCAGCAGGCGGTGGGTGAGAAGGAGGTGAAGGAACCGCTTGCAGTATTTTCCAGCAGGCGGTGGTCGGTGAGGAGGTGGGTGGTCGCTTGCTGTATTTTACTAGCAGACGGCGAGTGGTAAGAAGGTGGGAAGCCGCTTGCTGTATTTTACTATCGGACGGTGAGTGGTATGGAGGTGGGATATCCGCTTGCTGTATTTTACAAGCAGGCGGGTGGTGAAAAGGAGGTGAAGGATCCGCTTGCTGTATTTTCCAGCAGGCGGTGGGGGGTAAGAAGATGGAAAGCCGCTTGCTGTATTTTACCTGCAGACGGTGGGCGATGAGGAAGTGTGAGATCGCTCATTGTATTTTACCAGCGGACGGTGGGTGATAAGGAGGTGCAAGTCCTCTTGCTGTATTTTACCTGCAGATGGTGGGTGCGAAGGAGGTGAAGGATCCGCTTGCAGTATTTTCCAGCAGGCGGTGGACGGTGAGGAGGTGGGTGGTCGCTTGCTGTATTTTACTAGCAGGCGGCGAGTGGTAAGAAGGTGGGAAGCCGCTTGCTGTATTTTACTATCAGACGGTGAGTGGTATGGAGGTGTGAGATCCGCTTGCTGTATTTTACCAGCAGGCGGGTCGTGGAAAGGAGGTGGAGGATCCGCTTGTTGTATTTCCCAGTAGGCGGTGAGTGATAAGAAGGTGGAAGGCCGCCTGCTATATTTACCAGCAGTAGGTACCAGCGGTAGGTGGTAAGGGGGTGGAAGGCCGCTTGCTCTATTTTACCATCTGATAGTGGATGGTTAAGAGGTGGAAAGCCGCTTGCTGTATTTTGCCTGCAGGTGGTGGTCGGTGAGGAGGTGGGTGGTCGCGTGCTGTATTTTACTAGCAAGCGGTGAGTGGTAAGGAGGTGGAAAGCCGCTTGCTGTATTTTACCTGTAGGCGGTGGGCGGTATAGAGGTGGAAGGTCGCCTGCTGTATTTTACTATCAGGCGGTGGGTGGTATGCAGGTAGGAGATCCGCTTGCTGTATTATATAAGCAGGCGGTATGTGGTAAGGAGGTCGAAAGCCACTTGATGTATTTTACCTGCAGGCGGTGGTCGGTGAGGAGGTGGGATGTCGCTTGCTGCATTTCACCAGCACGCGGTGGGTGGTTAGGAGATAGAGAAACCGCTTGCTGTATTTAACTATCAGGCGGTGGGTGGTATGGAGGTGGGAGATCCTCTTGCTGTATTTTACCAGCAGGCGATGGGTGGAAAGAAGGTGGAGGATCCGCTTGCTGTATTTTCCAGCAGGCGGTGAGTGGTAAGAAAGTGGAAGGCCGCCTGCTATATTTTACCAGCAGTAGGTACCAGCGGTAGGTGGTAAGAGGGTGGAGGGCCGCTTGCTTTATTTAACCATCTGGTGGTGGGTGATAAAGAGGTGGAAAGCCGCTTGCTGTATTTTACCTGCAGGTGGTGGTGGTGAGGAGGTGGGTGGTCGCTTGCTGTATTTTACTATCAGGCGGTGGGTGTTATGCAGGTGGAAAATCTGCTTGCTGTATTTTACCAGCAGGCGGTAGGTGGTAAGGAGGTCGAAAGTCGCTTGCTGTATTTTACCTGCAGGCGGTGGGCGGTAAGGAGGTGAGAGTTCGCTTGCTGTATTTCTCCTCACGCGGTGGGTGGTAAGGAGGTAGAGGAACCGCTTGCTGTATTTGGCAGCAGGCAGGGGGATAGTAGAATTGGTTGCGCTGACCTTGGAGGTTTGAACAGTGAAACGCCGGGTGTAGTTTCCACTAACTTCATTCGACACTAGAACAGGGTTGCCAACCTTGGCGATTTATCACCATTCTGGCGACCTTTTTTCTAGTTGGCGACCGATTTTCTGGGGTTTCAAGGCTGGCGACATGTACGGCGATTCAAATTGTGCGTTGGCGATTCTCCGGCGATTTCTCGACGGCTTGGCGATTTCTGAATTGAATTTTTATTTTTGAAAGCGAGCCTTATAAAAATGTCTACCCGAATCGTCAAATTGCCTCTTTTCACCAGTTACATTACGTGTTTGGTTGGTTCAATGTTGAAAGCCAATAAATTTGTAGTTTTGGGAAGCAGTTTTTCTTTTACAAAATTCTAATAAGTTGTGGACAACGATCCCGAAATTCAGTTCATCAAATACCATATATATTGATGTTTCGAAAGAGAATTTTATTTATAAATTCAAATCATATGGAAAAAAGTCTTGGAAATGTTAATTTAAACTAAGCTAATCGAGATTTAGGTTGATGTTGATAATTTGAATGAGTTCTAGTTGTTTAATCTTTTTTAAAATTCGTTCTTATTTTTTTTTACTGTAAACAATCATTTTTTTCAAAATTAGCGTTGTTTGGCGATTTTTTGACGAAATTTACTTTAATGGTTGGCGACTTATGGCGATTTTCATTATTAAGAATGACGACTTCCGCCACCATTTTGTTGTCAACCCTGCACTAGAACTGGGCTGCTACAAGAACTGGGTTGCTGTCGTAGACAGAAGGATGCTGTTCTACTGGCTATCGCAGGCCCTTCTTACAAGAAGAATCAGCATCGAAGGAGAAGAGGTTCCGTTTTTTATCATAGATTTCAGCAATAGGCCTCTCCTTCCACTCATTGCGCTTGCAGAGGTGGACATCGTGCGGTCCTCGCCACTCTTGCCCGTGTCATGCCTTCTCTCTTTCAGCTTTGTCGCTTCAGAATTCAAGGAAGGGAGTAAGTGCGTGGGTGCGATAGGGAGTACTGAGTCCTCTCTCTCCTGGCGTTTCTCGTACTTTTTCCCCGATTTTCTCACTTTTCCTGCTGCACTGCTTGGGCTCCGGAGAGAGCGGTGAAGTCTTTGCGCAGATAAAAGGGGGCGAGGGGGCGCGTTCACCAGCGTAAGAGCGAGAGCGACTCGCGGGAGAGACAAGGACAACGAATAGTCTTTTCCTCGAGGCTGCAATAACCTGTGCTTGCTCTAATGACCGATACTGCATATTTTGAAACTATTCGCAGAAACGAGTGCCTACTAGAAGAGGGCATCAAGTAATCAAGAATATTTTATTTTATTATTTTTATTGATTCTTTCTATCTGTAGCGCTTGAGGCGTGTATAACAATCTTTTGTTTGTTTCAGCCTTATAATTGAGAAATAAACTGGCGTTAAGAAAATAAAGAATACAGATAAGGATAGATTTATCGATTTTTTCTCGTGCACTTCCATCAGCAGAAAAGCCCTAAATACCTGAAAAAATTCTTTCGGCATTCTTGTAGATTTTAAATTCGTTTTTTTGAAGAAGGGATCCATTAAACATAAATTATCGCATAAAGACCGTAGCCGAAGTCGAAGCCAGAGTGACTAAGATCCGAAAATGATACAGGCTTCCAGTAGAATTGCGGTAAGTCACACCTACGGCTACGTGTCATAACCATCAGATGGGTAGCCACAAGGTACGATGAAATCTGACCGGCAGGCCAGTGAAAACTTCGTGTGTCTTGAGAACATGAAACGACCCAAGAATTACAGCACTCTGCATTCATCTCGCAAGTGCCTTGGCATGTTTTTGGAACGCGGGTAACAAAAAACTGAAAATTGCAAACATTTTTTTACTCGTTTGCGTGGATTGTTCATTTCGTGTAAGTGATAGCGTAAAAATGTGTGGAAAATGATATTGAGAGGATAGATTAAGCTTACAAATAAACCATTATCGGAGCTTCTACAGCCCATAGTTCATGAAATATGAATTTGGTAATTGAAGTTGCGCTTTCGCTAAGTAAGCGCAGCGCGTAATGAATTTTCATTGTTGTGAACAGAATATAACCACTCTCTCTTTACAGAACCTTGAAGCGGAGGACCTGCTGAAAATCAAAGTCTTTTTTGCCGGAAGAATATCACAACCGAAAAGTAAATAATTTTTTTAATGTCCTTTCAGTCAAAGTTGAAAGTATGTCAGTAGTATAGCAAGAGGATGAGAGAGGTAAGACTACTCGAAGTGGTGGGGGTAACATGTGTGTGACGACTTTTTATATAATTCACGCGAGTTACCACGGCAATAATTTTGTGAGCATCACTTTTGGCCTCACGATATTTAATCTTCAATTGAACACGTCACTGATTCAGAATGTAAGTTTCTAATTTTGATTCATTTGTCTAACCCTGTGAGAGAGATTAATTGAATACCACTTGAAAAAGGCCACCTGATCTCAACTTCCCACCTTTCTCCGGACACGCTGTACTGTTCGGTATGTAAAAACAGCTTGCCAACAGTCGAAAATTGGTTCATATCCGTACTAAGTTAACATCAATCGATAAGCTGGAACTAGAAGTTAATGGCGCCACCGTCAACTCAGGTTGATTGGTGGCAAATTTAAAAACTGTTCAAGTAAAGTTATCTAAGAGTAAAGTTTAATCTTCTCATACGTAGTGAAATTAATATCGTTCACGTGATTTTTCAGCACTTTATATGCATGGTAAAGTTCAAGACACGCATGGATTCTGTTTTTTCTTACGATGTATTTTTGTACGTGAATTCTGTAATAAATAAGAATGCAATCCGTCAATTTTTTAAAAGATTTGGGTAATGATAATGTACTTTTGGATAAAACGGATTGAATGAAAAATATTTAAGTACAAATACCCGAAAATAATATTTTGATTTATATCATCACTTTAATCAACAACTTTTTTAATGACCTTGATCATTTTAACAATGCACCTTCTAGAAGTCTATTAGGTTATTGTATGCGTAGATTATCAAATCCAGTAGCTGCATTCTGATTAAAATCGTTTGCTGGCATTCCAGTAGATAGTAGATCTGAATCAGAAAATCCAGCACGCAAATTTTGGCCTGTTCCAGCAGGGGGTGAAGATGGATGGACAAATTCATCATTCACATTTTGTTCTACTGGATTGAAAGCCGCATTTCGTTCCGCTGGAATTTGTTCTACTGGATTGTAGGATGCTTCACGGTTGGCTGGAATTGGCCCTTTCGGCGGACCTATTAAAAGAACAAAAAAACAGGGTTAATCATCTTGTTAATACGTATAAATTCAGGGCCTAAGACTTTTAGAAAATATATATATTCAGTTTTTAAATGGGAACAATGTTATTATTGGGACCTGTTTTACTGATCAGAGTCTAAATAACAAATAGTAATTATTCTACATTAATTAATCGATAATTATTATTTCATTGTGAGTCCAAAATAAATTCATGCGAATTCAAACGAGTTCATGAAGATGAATTTAAGCGAATTCGAGAGGATATCGCGTAAATTCGAGATGAATTCACACAAGTTTAAGATGAATTTATGCGAGTTCAAGATGAATTTACGTGAATTCAAGGTGCATTCATACGAGGTCTAGATGAACCCCTACGAATTTAGAATGCATTGATTAAAATTTCTGATGAAATCATGAAAATTTCAGATAAATTTGTGTAAATTCGAGATGAACTCACACGAATTCAAGATGAATGCATGAGAATTCAAGTTGAATTCATTCGAATGAATATATGTGTTCGTTCAAGATTAATTCATACAAATTTAAGATATATTGATGAAAATTTAAGATAAATTCATGAAACTTCCAGATAAAATTATATGAAACCAAGATGGACTCACGCGAATCTACAATAAATTCGTGAGAATTGGAGGTGAATGCATGAGAAAATAAAGGGAATTCATGAAAATTCAAGATGAATATATGTGTGAGTTCAAAATGAATTCATGCGAATTCAAGAAACATTCACGTCCATTGAAGATGGATTCACGTGAATTTAAAATGCGGTCATGCGAGGTCAAGATGAATTTCTACGGATTTAAAATATATTGATTCAAATTTATGATAAAATCATGAAAATTTCAGATGAATTTGTATAAATTCAAGATGAACTCACGCGAATTCAAAATGAATGCATCAGAATTGAAGTTGAATTTATGCAAATTCAAGATGAATATATATGTGAGTTCAAGATGAATTCACACGAATTTAAGATGTATTGATGGAAATTTAAGATAAATTCATGAAATTTCCATATAAAATTACATGAACTCAAAATGAATTCAGGGGAATTTCGGATGATTGTTCACACATGGCTCCAAGAACAAGAAGAAAATAGGAGCCGGTGTCTATCACAGGATGAGTGGATTGTGAAAAAATATAACAAAAATAATGTAACAATAACAACAACATACATATAACAACGATAACATAATGATATAACAAAAAATAACCTACAAACTGAAATCATGGCCATGCTCTAGGGCGCCTATAAGGCACGGGAGTATGGTAATATAAGAAATATTCGCATTTGCTCAGGCAGCAGAGCTGTTATAATGGCTCTGAATGGAAGAAGAGCTACGTCGCTAATAGTATGGAAGTGCTTTAAGGGCCTTCGAAATCATGGGAAAATCCTAAATGTAAAACTGAATACAAACGAAGAAGCCATTTTGTCTAGTTTTTTGCATACATAATCTGAAGAGTAATAAGATTTGCGGACCAGACCGTTTTTTTCGAAAAAAATTATATTTTTTATGTAATAATCGAATAAAAAATGCAATAAGGGGATCCGACGCTCGAA
>JAUMHM010083478.1:0-13270 GCA_032362435.1 Melikaiella ostensackeni
AGCCCTGAAGAAGTGAACTGCAATGTTCACGAAACGTCGGCAAGATTTGTAGTTTTGCACACGATTGAAACCCGAAATACCTCCTTTTATCATTTTTGGTATTATTCATAATTTTTGAAGGGATTATTCTTAACGGGAATAGAGTGAGGTAAAATCGCTGAGTCTCTATTCCCCTAGCCAAACAGCTCTTGTTTCGAAATTTTCAAGTAATAAGTTGTATATACATAATGATTGGTGGAACTGTCGTAAAGTAATTCAGGATTACTACGTTGAAAAAGTGCTCGTCACGTGCACGCAAATACCTAAGGTAAAAGACTCTATCAAGGGCAGGAACTTAATTAAGGGCAATTTAAATTTTTTTCATCGAAAAAACATACAATTTCCTCAGGAGAATCGCAATATTTTACTGTATAACATTATGCAATGGATATAGTTTGTGAAGATGTGCAATTTTTCCGCTATTTTTATTGTATATTAATATTAGAAAATATTCAAATTGATGCGCCACCCTCTAGATGGCAAAAAAACGTGAGGTCGCTTTGTGTTAGTGCATTCTTGTAGTTGTTCTGTCACTCAAGAAAAAACATTCTGTAATGTACAAATCAGTTTAATGAAAGGTACATTTATAAATTTATAGTAAAAGCATTGGCAAATATCGCGAAATACATAAAAACTTCGATAAGTTGTGAAAAGTGCGTAAGAAGTTAGAGTGTGGTTAATTATTCCGGAATTCGAAGGCTGCGCTATTAAGGGGAGTGCTGTATGATAAATTGTTGATGAAACATAATTTTACATTATTCATGACGAAATATTACACATTTTTGGACCTGAAGCCTTCTTTTGTGCCGATGTGGATTTCGTCAGTTAAACATGTTGTAAACAATTCTGTTTTTGAGGTTGAATTGCTTTTGCCTCGGAGTGTGATAGTTTTGTGAAATTTTAAAGTCAGTATCATGTGTTTGCGTAATGAAATTGAATTTCTAAGTCCCTTATACACGAAACTATTATATTTTATTCATATTCTTCTATTCCTTGCGATAAGTTTTCATATCCTCACATATTTATGCATTCATTGTGTAGTCAATGAAACATTAACTCCGTGATTCAATGTGATTAATATACTTATGTAAATTATCACTAAGTTCTAATATATTACATTTAAAAATATATATTTCACTTTTTTCCCGTCTGTGTTTCACACATTTTACAGTTTGCTAATAATCCTTTCTACATAGTACATTTTAATTTTTCATCTCTGATAGTTATTAAACGTAAATCAGTTCTGAAAATCGAGAATTACAAGCATATAAATGAAAAATACGGTTTTTGCAAAAACGTGTTATACAAAATTACCTACAATTTATGTATCATAAGACTTATCTTAATTTCAATGCAATTTTAATATGAAAACTCTCATAACAAAATTTTTTTCTTCTTCAAGAATCGCTGGAAAAACTTCCTTTCAGTTGCCCTTAATTGCAATTCCAAAGGTTGCCCTTAATTGGGCCACATGAAATTTGACTTTCCCCTAACTGAGCCCCCTGCAGAGGCTCAAAAAAAGCAACATATTTTCGATAAAGAGGCGATCAAAATTTCAAAGGCACTGTGATTTCGTTGAAAAATGTGCAAACTTTACTTACATAAAGATATTTGATATTGAATAATTTGTTAAATCTTTCCAATCTCGTCTATTCTATGGTGGAAATCTTAGATTGTCCTTAATAGGGTCCTCTACCTTACTATATTTTTTTAGGACTTAGAAGCTCTTGAAGTTAACCTTCTATTTATCAAAAAACATCATGTTTTCTTAAAGATCTGTATTCTTGGACCGAGTACTCGTATATAGTATTTTACATTGTTATTATAATACATTGAAGTATTAAATGAAAATCGAGAGGAGTTAAAATTTCTATTGATAACATGCTTGAAATTTATCGACATTCCGAACTTTAATTGGCATGCATTGGCTTGAGTGACTATAATTTAAAATATATTAAACTTGTTTACAATAATAATTTGAAATGATAGTCATGGAAATTATAATTCTCAATTGCTCTTGAATATGGTCAAAATATTTATTTTACTTATTTTATTTGGTAATTGGTACACCTCATGCTTATTTTTATTGGGAAAAATTCATAGCTCTTTCATAGGAAGACACTTTGGAACTGTGTCCGTAAAAGTGATAGGAGTGGTTTTTGGAGATTCTTAAATATACTTATTTTAATTGTCTAAATGATTGGAAAATGTCTGAAACAAGAAATATTATTGTTGACGTAGAATATAAGTATCATTAATCGCGGAAAATATTGTCGTGAAAGTGGCTGGTAGAAAAATAATGCAATACTTTTTGAGTGATTAATCTTAAGTTTCATTTTGATTTCCCGATTTTTTTGAATGCAAGTTACAATTGGAAGAAGCTGTTAGTTTGTGTTTTGTGGTAACAAGATGCGAGGCTGCCCGACCGAACAAGGACGGTCGGCGGCGGATTTTTTCATCTTTTTTGAACTTAACTTATTTAATAAGAAAAAAAAAAAATAATAAGTTGACTTTTGAAGTGTACCGGCGCTTGACAAATATTTGGATATATTCTAAAATACCTAGTGAACATGAAGCAACTATTATACGAAAAAGATGTCTAGTGGCAATGCTAGTGTTTAAGAATTCATTGAATGTGTTATAAACAAATAAGTGAATGAAAATGTTTTCATAACGATTAGCAGGGATTCGTCACATAATCTGCACTGAATTCAAATAATTTATGTACAAAGAGCGTTTCTTAATGGAATTGATAGAAGTCCATAAATAATTTCTCATTTTATGAGCGAGTCTTATGAACAATTATCCATATCTGCTATTTAGGACGGAATAAATGAAGTTTTTTCTGCAAAATCGATCTCATATTACCTCAAAATGTAATCTAAGTATTATTTCTGGTTACTCAATGATAGTGGATAATACAGTCACTGAAAAAAAACTGGTATTTTTGACGAAACATATGTATTCCTATGTATTTTAGGTCGCTGATTTGAATCTGAGGTCAAAATAGTATCTTGCACGATTCGTTTTTGACATAACCTCAAGAAACCGCACTTTCGAGTATGTGATGGGAAAACATTTTTTTACGGGATTTAAGCTGCTAATTCCAAAGATAAAGCCAGATTATTCATATATAACTGACAATTCTATGACATGATCTCAAAAGAAAAATTCTTTCAGCAGCAACTTGTAGGCCAGCATTGCAATTTTATGGATTTTGAGCCGTAGAATCCAGTTTTTAAGTCAAATCTGCATAGTAATAAACAAATCTGTTACATTATTTCAAGAATATACTGTATTAAAACAACCTTTCCTCAGAGAAGTCTTTCTCATCACATTTATCGTGAGTAGGCTTACCGCCTTTCTTCTGATGTATGAGTTCTGGGCCCCTTGTGTTATGATTCAATCATAAATTTGCGGACTGGAGTGTCGATTTATTTGCATTCATTGAATTCATTTAACAATTCAGTGTCATTACCTGCTACTGCGCTACATACTGGCAGTGATGAAAACTGCTCTGAAAAAAGGCGTGTAAAATGATTCACCTTCCAGCCCAGTCAGTAACGGAGCCAGCGAAGGCGCGCTGCCCTGCAGGGGGATGTTAGGGTGTGAGACTGAAGCTGTGGTGTGTCTGGCAATGAGTTGAAATTGTCCTTATCAAAGCCGAAAAGCCCTCATACTTAGCCCTGGGGACAGTGGACTTTCCTGCGATCGGGCTGAGATCTTCAACGTGCGGAAATTGAATACTTTTCTGAAAATCTTGGGGACTACAGTGAAGAACAGGGCGAAAGGTTCCACCAAGGTGTCAAAGTGATGGAACAAAGATATCAAGGCAGATGGGATGAAAATTTAATGCCGGACTACTGTTGGATGTTAAAAAGAGATTTGACTCAGAACAAAAGAAGAATGCTGCTACGAAGGTCTTTCGAATTCAAAAGAGTGCGTCATAATAAGAACAAATAGCTGTTCTGACATCGAAAGTCAGTGGTATGCAAAACTATATATAGAAGCCACGTCATCTAGGTGCTATCTAATCAACTGCTAGAAATTCCACTGATTCATCAGTGAAAAGTGTGCTACTAAGGAATAAGTGAGAATCCACTGATTTCGATTCAGGAAATACATTCATGCAAAACAAACGCTAACTTGACTCAAGTATCGGATTCGATGCCTGGAAGTACACAAATCTAATTTTGCCCTGCAAAGCACCGCTCAGACAATTTTGTTGTGAGGTAATGTTCCACAATTTCTCGTTATATCGCTAAACTGATACTGTATATGTAGTTAGCCGCTTGAAATCTATAATGAAACCATGTTTCTCCAGCATATACTCAAAAATACGATTTTTTGAGGTTATGCCGAAAACCAATCGTGAAAGGTACTATTTCGACCTCAGATTCAGATTTGGCGACTCAAACTACATAGAAATACATGTGTCTCGTCAAAAATACCATACTTTTTTTTGGGTACTGTGTAATTGCTTAAACAATATTAATTAACAAATGCACTATTTGGCACTTTTTGGACGTACAAACTGGGTTTTTTTTCGGCGCAATCAACCATAAATAACTATCTTCTAAATTTTAAAGGACATTTCGATGCCAATAAATAGTTTTTATTGTAAAGAACAATTGTTTGAACGAATTTTTATCATGTTTTGTATTTATAAATAAGATTCCACTTTTTCAAGGACTTAACATCCAGTTCTTCGGTAGTTACTTTTAGCTATAAATCGCTACCGTTTGATAATTGTTCAAACAAACTCAATTAACAAATGCATTATTTGACTATTTTTCAGCACTTCAACTTCCTTCTTTTAGCATAATCAACTGTTAATAACAATCTTTTAAATTTTTTAAGATAATTCAATAACGATCTACTAATTTGAGTGTCATCAACAATGACATAAAAAAATTTTCCTGCTCTAATGTATTTGTAAACCAACAATGCGTTTTTCTAGTAGAATATACTTAAAATAACTTATATATATTTCCTTGATGTGAGTTGATGACAATTGATGATTTGTTAAAGAATTGTAATTACCACTCCACTTTCTCCTTCGATTTATGGAATAGTTCCATTTATTTTGAAAATAATCTTCTGGGATAAAATTATCGGAGTTAGTACTACTGGGCAGATACATTGCACGCACTAGATAGTTATCGAAGTATATAAAAAAAAGTTTTCAAATATATTGTCAACAATTGATTCTGCTGAAGAAATAGAGTTGAAATGCTTAAAAATACCCAAATAATGCATTGGTTAACTAAGTCTGTTTAAACAATTGTCAAAGGTTAGCGATTCATTGAAAGAAGTCATTGCTGGATAACTGGCTGTTAAGTACGTAAAAAAAGTTGAATTTTATTGATGAATACATAACGTGATAAGAATTTGTTTAAACAATTGTTGTTTGAAATAAAAATTATTCATTGTCATCGAAATATTTTTGAAAATTCAGAAGTTAGTTATTTAAAGTTTATTGTGTCGAGAGAACTAAGCTCGTGCGGCCAAAAATAGCACAATAGCGCATTCGTTAAATAAT
The DNA here is from genome assembly GCA_032362435.1 of Melikaiella ostensackeni. NCBI lineage: Eukaryota > Metazoa > Arthropoda > Insecta > Hymenoptera > Cynipidae > Melikaiella > Melikaiella ostensackeni. The sequence continues at coordinate 5,582 of JAUMHM010083478.1, forward strand.
ATTGTTTAAAGAATTGTCCATTTTAATTTGAAGACCAAATATGATACTTGAGTTTCTTTTCCAGGAAATATATAACCAGATATGGATGATGGATAATAAAACTTGCTTCTCAAATAAGAAATTATTTATGAACTTCTATTAATTCAACTGAAAAACTCTCTTTGTTCATGAATTGTTCAAATTTAGTGTGGATTTAGTGAGGAATCGCTGCCGATCCCCACGAAACCATTTTCATTCGCTCATTTGTTTATAACAAATTCAATCAATTTTTCAACACTTGCGTTGCTCTTGAACATCTTTACTGAATAGTTGCTTCATGCTTTCTAGGTATTTTTGAATGAATGCAAATATTCGTTAAAAATCGGTGCACTTCAAAGGTCACGTTCTTTTTTAGATTTTTGTTATAAAATAAAAAAATGATTAAAGAAGAATTCGAGAACGCGTCAAGACTGTCTGATGCGGAATTTAATTAGGTTTCATTTAAAATAGGACGTTTAAGTCGGATAATAATTGTCTTCTGAAAATCAATTTGTCCACAGACATTTTTTTTGCCCCACTGTGCGGCGGTATGCGTACACGGAACTTTGTTGCTCTGTTAGTTTCTAAACAATGGACTGCAAAACATTCTTGTATTCGAATTTTTGTTTTATTTTTTTGTATTCTATGCGCTATTACCGGTTGGCACACGGGTGGGTGGACACCCATTATATGTGCATCAAAATTCATTTAGATTTTCCTAACAGTGTTCTATAGTACTTTTTTTTGTTATTAGTAGTTGAAAACTACGAAAAATGGGCAAGTTTGGTTCTTTATACTACTCTCATTGAAGCTTCTCTTTTAGCCCGCTTGTTTTCGAGAACGGCTTGAATAGATGATTTTGTGATGTCGAATTTGGATAAAAAATAAAATTTGTTATGTTGTATTTTTCCTCATATCAGAGGTTAATAAAATGAAAACCTGCGCCTATATGAAACCCTTTCTTGAGGTTTCTTGCCGACCTCTTTCCGAACTGTTTTTTCTCTCATAGTCCAGTTTTATTTTCTCTAGCCTTTAAATTCAAAGAAACAATTATTGCCAAAGATTCAGATGAATCAATCTATTTGATGGGTGTAATAATCACTAATGAACATTATTTTGAAAAACTGAAAACGATCTGTAATGTTCGTTTTCATAGAAATATTACAATCCTTATGTAGGTGAAAACGAAACAATTCGTACGTTGAACGATAAATGAAATATCATTTTTTTGTAAGGTCTAAATTTTTGAAACCGGAAAAAAGCATGGCGAATATTTGACAAAAAAGGAACAATTTTGGCAGAGGTACTATTCTCGGAAAAAGTCTGTTTTGAATCATCTTAAAATTCACCTGCAAAGGAGGTAAAATATTTATTAGGCAAAAATAATACAATTGAAACAATATTTCTCAATTAGTCAATCTCAACGTAAGATAAAATATCTCCCAGTTATCACTTTTATCGTATAACGATAAACACAGCCGCACAAAATACACAGAATTTGAAAACCTACTATTCATGCATTACAACTTTGTCGCCACAAATATCGTCATCATGCCAAAAAGGTTTTATAGTGAAAAATTTAGAGAAAAGCCGGGGCAAATGATTAGTGAAAAGAATGTTTGGATTATCCGACATCGATGCATCTTTTTATACTCCTGTGAATATTTTCCATTTAGTTCTTGAGAAAGGTTGAATAATATTCCTTATTTTTTCATGAACAGTTTACGGGTGAAAGTGATAGCAGATATAAATTATAAAAGTAATTAATTCGTTATATAAGAAATGACGCGCATATTGGAAATTTGCAATGATTCGTGAATATTCTCTTCTCAAAATCAAAGAATAATATTTTTATACAAATCAGATCAAACATATTTTCCAAAAGTGACAGCAATTGAAATAATAAATAATTCTCTATCGAGTCATGACTAACAACTCGCATATGAGAATTAGACTCCAATAATATTTACCAACTACGAATATTTACCTAATTGTGAAATCACTGACTGTAAGTTGAACTCATTTTTTATTTTTCGGCCTTCAAGAGATTTCAGATAAAATGTCTTGTATGAGTGAAGCTGAGATTAGAGAAATAAAGTTCTGTTCAAGAATATTGAATATTTGCTGAAAGTTATTTTTTGTAATGCCATATTCTTAATGAGAGAAAAAAGATACAAGGTGCAAGGTTTCACAGCTGGTTTTATTGCCTAACTATGGCAATATTTAGCGAAGATATGAAAAATTTGGTGGTAATGATATCGTCGTAAATCACGTGAATTTGTATATATAAGCGAAAGTATAAAAAGACAAGCACGCTCAACCACAGTATTGTATTTTTTCGAAATTCTTCAAGAACGTTTCGAAAAATTAAAGGTACGTCTAATTAGTCAGTTTATGAATGAAATACAAGATTTTCGAATTTCTTAAACTTGTGAGATATTTTTAGGCTCGATTTATTTATTAAGTTGGGAATTTTGTTAGCATCCATGCCCGTGTTTTTATCCGCGAAAGCGAAGCAGATGGTAGTTCAGAATAGATTCGCCGCCTGGAAAAAATTTCAAGAATCTAATGATCACCTCTCAATTATTTCACATTTCTAGTATTGATTTTTTAAAAATCTTTCTCTTTTTCTGAACTTCCTTTGAATTCAAACGTAAATATACAGTTTGAAAATGTTCCTGTTCATATTACTGGTCTCTAATGAGAAAGAAATGTAAAAGTTAAAATTCAGAATTTACAATTCATCGATTAGAGCTGGAATTTGATCAACTATTAACCATTTTTGAATGTCATTACCATCAGTGGTATCAAGTGAACCAGATCAAGTCATAAACAAATAAGGGTATTAGTTTTCAAATTTTTTACTATCAAAAATTGTTCCTCAAAAATAATAGTCGTTCATCTTTTTCTTACGTTAGTGTAAACAAAGAATAATACCGATTCTCTAAAAATGATAATAAAAAAATAATGTGACGAATAACACATAAATAAACATCTGGTTAATATGAAAGATTTGCTGACTGACTAATATTGCAATCTAATTTTTGACAGATGTACAAGACAATACTTTTTCTTGGCATATGCTCAGCTTTTGCCTCAGGTAGTAAGCTCCCAGTACATGATAAAAAGTTGGAGAGTAAGTGATATATCATATTATAATAATTACGTATAAGAAATAAAACTGTTTTATTATATTCGCTAGGTGATGGGAAGCTGTGAATTTTAGAATAAACAATAAATATGACGCGCTCCGAGAAAAGGGCCCTTAGCGGCCTTTCGTCGATTTTACAGGAGAAGGAGAAGAAGTAGCGAGGAGCCGATAGACTCTTCCAATATTCCTCTCTCTTTTCACCACACACATCACGTTAGGGTTAGCGTCTGTGTGAGTTCGGCTGACTTCGGGCCTTCTCCGAAAAGGCCGAAAAGACCCGAAGTTCGAGCGCTACTGCAAAAATATTAGTTGACCTGCATAACAATGAATCGAAAGTTCGTAGGGCCTTTATCAATCCAGGTATTGTAAATAGTGTAAAACACATTCTGAAAAGAACAGAAGCAGGAAAGCTATTATACGGAGATAAATTAGTCGAGAGCTGACGGAAGCTAAAGTTATTGAAAAAGCGGGTAAAGAGATGAAATTTCAACCAAAACCGCACAAAGAAACTAATCCCGCCTTCAACCATTCAAACTGGAAAAGTCCTGCGGATCGACGGCCTCAGGCTCCGAGGACGAACAACTCTTACAGAGGACAAACCAAACCACAAGGTGATTACTTGAGGAGCCGCTGAAGTGCAGGACACAGCAGCACTCGGGGACAGAATCGTCCACCGTATCAGAGGCGGATGGAGGGCAGATATTAGAGGTGAGCATGACGGGAGGCAGACTTAGAAAATTTTTAGGTGCATTGTCTCAAATCACTGGAGATAGGTTTGTCTTGAATTGCATAAAGGGTTATAAAATTCAACCTTTTAAAAAATTCATTCAATTGGCATTCCAGGACCAGCCTCCTTTCCGCCCCATGAGACTGAGAGATATAAACTTGCTGTTTAGAAACTATTAGAAGAAGGAGCAGTTAAAAAATGCACTTCCATGGATAACCAGTTCATATCCCTCTTCTTTGTTAGATCTGAGAAAGATGGTTCGAATAGATTCATCCTTAATCTTAAATGGCTCAATAAATTCATTGAAGCACGACATTTTGAACTCGAAGACATCAGAACCTAGGCACTGAATGAGAAATCATCCAGGAAACTTTTCTCGAAATTATCAAGCATTTCGGACAACCTCAAATTGATTTATTTGCGGCAAGAAACAATACAAAATGCAGACTGTACTGTTCATGGCGTAGGGATCCCGGAACACAATAATTGACGCTTTTACCCAAAACTGGGCTCATTGGTATTTTTACGCGTTCCCACCTTTTGCGCTGATAACAAGGGTTCTTAAGAAAATCATCACGGATAAAGCGAGGGGAATTCTGATAGTCCCATTTTGGCCGTCCTAACCATGGTACCTACTGTTCATCTCAATGCTGAAAAAAAGCCCTTAGTCTCACAACCGTCACCTAAACTATTTACTTCGCCTTTCAGATCTCTCCCGTTGACGAAGAATCTTTCACTAGTGGTAGGGATTGTATCCTTCTAGCATTTTCCAGGAGAGGACTACCTGCAGAGACCATCAACACCATTATGACTTCTCTTGCGCCTAACACGATGAAACAATATGGTTCAGCCCTCATCCAATGGTAGGCGTTTTGCCTGAAAAAAAGAGGTTGATCCATTCAACGCGAGTGTTGATTCTATCTTAGAGTTCCTATTAGGGAAACTTAAGGAAGGAGTTTCTTATGGATCATTAAACTCTATGAGGGCTGCAGTCTCCCTCATACATGGTGAGAGCATCTCCGAAAACGAACATATTAAGAGGTTCCTCACAGGAGCTTTCAGAACAAAATCACCAAAACCAAGATATGAGAAGATTTGGAGTACAGACATCGTCCTCCAGGAACTAGGAAAGCTCTTCCCTTTTGATAACCTTGCCCTACAAGAGATTATAGAGAAAACTGTGATGCTATTAGCGCTGGCAACGGCTCAAAGAGCGCAAACGTTGGCATCTATAAAACTAGAAGATATTCTTAAAACTAGCACTGGTTTCAAGATTAAAATAACAGGCTTGATTAAGACCTCCAAACCAGGTAAAGTCCAACCTCATCTGCTGCTGCCTTATCTCCAAGACTCACCAGAATGGTGTGCAGCGCTCATTTTGGAAGAATATGGTAAATTCAAATCACCGAACCACTACGTGGGAATATAAATAATCTTTTTATTACGCTCAAAAAACCACATGTAGCCGCTTCAGTTCAAACGCTGAGTAGATGGCTAAAACCAGTTTTGAAGAAAAGTGGAATGGAAAATTTCTCAGGTCACAGCACGAGGCATGCGGCAGCCTCCACTGCTTGTAAAGAGGGGTTAGAAATTAACATATTGAAGGCTGCAGCCGGTTGGTCTGCGAAATAAAAAACATTCGATATTTTTCATAACAGGCCGATAGTTACCTCAGAGGTAAAAAAATTAAACAGTTTTTATTTTTAGGCCTACAACTTAAAAAATTGCAAATACTCACCACTTCAAACGAACTTTAAAAACCTCATAAATTCAGAATTTTCGAAAATTTATTGAATATTTAGGTAGCTATAGCTTCCTCACTTATATACTAGCAAAATAATAAATTTATCAAATTCAGAAAAGGTAACGTCCATTAACCACGTGAGTATGATTATGGAAATTTTAGACCTCTCGCCTCCTGATATATAGTAAGGATTTCATAAGACTTCAAAGGCTACAAGCAGTTCAATCAGATTTCAAGAGACTTTACGGGATTTCAAGAAGTACTAAAGAGTTTCGACAGATTTTCAGGGATTTTGAGGGAGTTCAAATAACTAAGAACGATTTCCAGATGGTCCATGTGAAAAGTGTGTAGTGGAATATCCCGTTTCTGAAGTGACTGTAGAAATCCTTGTTGCGTTCCTCCTTTTCTATTAGCGATGATACATTGAACACAGTTGGAGATGTATTCTTCGAATTTAGTCTTCAGTTGAGGAATGTAATATTCTTGTTTCATGCTGTCTTACGTTCTCTTGACAGACCCGTGACCTTTCTCATGAGTATTGTTTATTTCATCCATTTCCATTGAAGATGGAACCATGAGTAATTCGATACCATCAACGAAGTTGTACAACACTCCGCCTCGCAGACTATACTTCTCATCATTCTTATCCAGGATAGCACGTTTGATAAGCTTTAGTTCGTCATATTCTTCTTGCAACTAAACTATTCTGGCCGTTATATCATCAACTGCTAAACAGTCGGTTACTAGCTTGAACTGGATCCCCAACAAAACTTCCTTAAGGCTTCAATCACAGCTAAAACTTCCAACTCATAGCTATGAAGGTTTTGTTGCTCGACACTAGTTTTGTGGCTCATAGAATGAATTGGGTCAAGTTGACCATCATCTGCGCATCTTTGTAAAAGAACGGCTCCAAAACCTTCCTTGCTGGCATCAGTGTGGACCTCGGTTTCCCTTTTCCGGTCAAAAATCACTAGTACTGAACCAGAAGTAAGTGCGGCTTTCAATCTACTAAACGCGATTCTTTGTGGTTCTTCAAAGCAGAACGTCTGATTCTTCTGGAGCATGTCACTTAAGGGTTTAGCGTTAAGAGCACACGACTCGATGGATTTTCGTAAATATCTCGTTAGGCCCAGAAAGCTTTGGACTTCCTTCAGTGAAGAGGGGTTCTGGGTAGTTGACGACTGAGAGGACCTTTTCTTCCGACGGAGACACCTTGCCCTATTCAATAATTTGCCCCAAATATTCAATTCTTTCTCTCATAAATTGACATTTCTTAAAATTAATTTTCAATCCATAGCTACTACAGGGATCAAATACAACCGTCAACCTGTCGAGTGCTGCCATCAGATCACTGGCCAATACAATAACGTCATCAAAATACATTACCACAGTTCCTTCATTAATAAGGTTTCTGAAAATATGATTTACAAATCGTTAAAAAACAGGAGGTAAGTTACACAAACAAGCAAGCTCTCAAAAATTCACACTGACCGCTGTTCGTTACAATTAAGGTATATTTTCGACTTGATTCGTTAACATCAACATGAGAGAATCCATTTCTCAAATCGATAGTACTAAATACATTCGCATCTTTAAGCTTATCAATTTGTTCTTCGATTATTGGTTTGAATAACAATCCTTTTCAATTTTCGCATTCAATGAACAATAATCTACGCAAACATGATGAGAGCCATCTTTTTTCTCAGTTACTAACACCGGACTGGCATATTCAGAGAAACTAGGTCTGACTATACCTTCGCTTAGCCATTGTGTAATCTGTTTATCAACTGTATCGCGTTCGAAAAACGGACTGGACAAACCTGATTGGCTAATCAAGTCTTTTTCAAAAAAAAAAAAAAACCGGGAGGACGGAAAGCCAAATCGGATTGGTATTATATCCATTGTCCCTATTGATGTTATGAGGGTATTTTAAGATTTCAATTGCTTCTCTATGTTTTCTTGAAAAAATATCGTATGTTTTTGCGATGACGGTTGTTTTGTCAAATAAAATCCTATGTCCTGTCTCGATCTGATGCTCAGCTAGTGCTG
>JAUMHM010083479.1:0-13270 GCA_032362435.1 Melikaiella ostensackeni
AAAAATTTGAAAAATTTAAACTTCGGGGGGCTGACACGGAATTTTGATTTGCCTCTAGTTTGGTAACCAAGAGGGTAAAAACGAAAATCTTGGATGTACAAACAGTACAAACGACGTACAAACGTATGCAAACAGAAAATTTGAAAAATTTAAATTTCGGGTGGATGACACGGAATTTTGATTTGCCCCTAGTTTGGTAACCAGAATGGCACAAGCAAAAATATTGGATGTACAAAAAGTACAAACGACCTAAAAAACGTATGCAAAAATAAAATTTGAAAAACTTAAACTTCGGGGGGCTGATACGAAATTTTTATTTGTCCCTAGTTTGGTAAGCAAGAGGGTACAAACGAAAATGTTGGATGTACAAACAGTACAAACGTACGCAAAAAGAAAATTTGAAAAATTTAAACTTCGGGAGGATATGTGAAGTTAGCTACCCCGAAATTAATTTTGCCCCTTATTTTATAACCAAGAGGGGACAAACGAAAATATTGAATGTACAAACAGTAAAAACGACGTACAAACGTATGCAAAAAGAAAATTGGAAAAATTTGAACTTCGGGGTGCAAACTTCACACGGGTTAAAAATTAAGGTCAAAAATAAATTTCACTTTTCTTCGAATTAAGACCATTTTTCTTGTTTCTTTTTACGCTTTAAAAAAACTGACCTTTTTTCCTTCAATGCCCTCAAGATTAAAAAGTGGGCTGACAATTATTTGTTTATGAAAATAAGTGTCAAGTACTATAGCGCGCCACATGAGATCGGTGCTCTTCCACCAGAGTACTTAACGCTTTTTTTCATGAACAAGTAACGGTCAGCCCAATTTTTTACTGAAAGGTTTCCAAAGGAGAAAGCCACGAATTTCTTTTGAACCTAAAATAAAACTCAAAAAATGGTGGAACGTCGAAAAAAAGTGAAATCTATTTTTGACCTTCATTTTTGAAGGCCAAATAGATATTTTTTCAAAGAATGCATGGGTTCAGTGAAAAGAGCGTGGAAAATTCTATCGAAACTGTAGGAGAGCACTTTTTTTCCACTAATATTAAAAGAGTTTAAAATCATCGAAATAGATGATATCTTTTAAAAAACTACTTAACCCTTATTTTTATAAGTGAACAAATTTCGGCCCACTTTTTAATGTTAAGGGCATTAAAGGAAAAAAAGTCAGCTTTCTTACAAGCCTAATAAGAAACAAAAAAATGGTCCAAATTCAAAGAAAAGAGACATTCATTTTTTACCTTTATTTTTGAAGGCCAAATATTTATTTAAAAAGAAAATGCTTATGTTCAATGAAAAGGGCGTGAAAAATCCTATCGTAACTGTAAAACGCAAAGTTTTGTTTTATTCGTATTTAAAAAGTTACAAGTCGCTGAATTCGATAGTACGCCTAAAAAATTCAAAAATATCATCCCCTCCCTCTTGGTAAATATTTGTCCCAATTGAAACATTTTTTTCCCATGAATTGTCATCCAGTAGGACTACACTTTGCCAAAGTTTGAGTCCGATAGGAGAATGTTGGTTTTTTAGGTGGGGTCACTCCAGAAATAATGCCCCATCTATGAAAAAATAGATCTGCCTCCTCGGTAATCCACGAGGTGTTTTCAGTTTCTAACATTTTTATTATGACCCATCCTCCTACATTGTTAAACAATTTCAATTATTTTTCTGTATCATTTGAACTTTAGAAGCCGAAATGATATTCAAAACAGAAGGGTTTTAGTTTTCAATCTTCTCAAGTCAAAATTTCTAAATGTTAATAAAAAAACTTACGTTTCGAAGTAATGTGTTCTCTAAATTTTCACATACGGTTATGAAATTTAATAATTGCCTCAAAATGTAGGAAATTTTAATTTTAATTTCAACACAATCAAAAAGTTTTTAATTAATTTATAATTTGTATATGAAGTATATTTAAAAAATTTCAAAATAAGTTATAAAGATTTCTAGCCATAATTCCTTAAAAATACGATCTTCTCAAATAAAGACGAATTTTGAGCATTAAATTCTTTACGTAGGAGAGGTATCCATATGAGGCTCTTTTTGACTAATACTATAAAACGAGAATTTCATTTTCCAAAGTAAAAAGCTGAAATGTCTAAGTCTTTCTTTTCCATGTTCTGTTTTTGGCGCACTTCTTTTTTTCGATCACTTTTTATCGAAATTTCTGTAACTCCGACCATTTTTAACTCAGAAATATCATTACTATGTTATTATGAAAATATTTCCCTGACTAATATATGTTATTCCTCAAATTTACCTATAAACTTTCCACACTTGCGCTTGATCGGTGAGTTAGAAATCTTTTTTCCGAAGTTTTCAGTGAGGCAAATTTTTTGATAAGAATGTTGACTTCAACGGCTAATGCGGGATAATTAGGTACGTTATATATGTTATGGCTGCTTTCGGACTGGTTGGGATTAAATTTTTGAAAATTCTAAAGAGGTGACAAGGGTAAATTTATATTTTTTATATAACCTATAAATTGGTAATTGCAAAAATACTCTTAGATATATAAAATAAAAAATGAAAATCTGTAAAGTTATTCTGAAGTCCAAAGTGATTTCGAAAAGAATTTAAATCATAATAAATATTACAAGCTATCGATAGAAGGGAGCATTGCTTGGATTAGAAACCGTACGAACAAGATTTCTAACTCAGCGAGCAAGCCTAAGTGTGGAAAGTATATAAGTAAAGTTAAGGAATAACATATATTGGTGAGGGAAATATTTTCACAATAACATAGTAATGATATTTCTAAGTTAAGAATGGCTGGAGTTACAGAAACTTCGATGAAAAGTAATTAAAATAAAAAAGTGCGCCAAAATTCGAATATGGGAAAATTAAAAAAAATTTCTTGTTTTGAAGTCAAAAAGAGCCATATATGGACACCCCTCCTACGTAAAGAATTTAATGTTTAAAATTCTTTTTGTTTAAATAAAATTTCGTATTTTTAAGAAATTAAAGCGTGCTATTCAACAGTGCATTATGCGCCACTTGTCATAGGGGTTATCTAATACGTGAATATAGGTACAAAATGATCCTTATGGCAAGTAGCGTATAATGAACTGTTGTAGAGCACGCTTCAATTAGTGCTAGAAATGTTTATAATTTATTTTGGAATTTTTTATATACATTTTAATATACAAATTTGAATTTAACTAAACATTTTTTGATTCTGTAAAAGTTCAAATAAACAATTTCGTGCATCTTGAGTCAATTATTAAAAATTATCTCCGTATGTGAAAACTTAGAGAATATATCACTTTGAAAATTCAAATTTAAGGCCATGTGACACAGTCAAATTCCTACATTACCTACCTCTTTTTTTCTGTGTAACAAATTTTTTTTTTGAACCATAGAACTTTTTTTCAAAATAAAGTATCAGACTGAAAGTTTGGGAATTGCATCAAAAGACAATAACCTACGTTTATGTACTTTATTTGAGTCGGAATTTTGCAAAAAATTATTTCCGAAACTCCGACACACAGATTCGCCGGTCAACATTTAGCAGGAATTTTTTTTTTACATAAATTATACTTAAATTATGTACATAAACGTACTGTATTGTCGTTTCTTGCATTCCTCAAAATTTTAGGCCGATATTTTGCTTATAAAAAAAGTTTTGTTGTTCAAAAAATTTCTCGATTAGTTCCCAGTTTTAATTTTTTCGAAAATAATTTTTTGCAAAATTCTAACTCAAATGAAGTACATAAACGTAGGTTATTGTCATGTGATGCATTTCCCAAACTTTCAATTCGATACTTTATTTTGAAAAAAAGTTCTATGGTTCAAAAAAAAAATTTGGTACGACAAAAAAAGAGGTCAGTAATGTAGGAATTTGACTGTATCACATGCCCTTAAGGTACTACATTACTATATACAGAAATGCTCCACCGCCATTTTAACAGCTATTTTTGTACCTTCTAATTTAGTACCAAGTTCAAGCTGTATACTTTGACAGTTAAATTAGGTTAGATTCTAATCCACCACTAATTTCCAAGTATAATAGTTAATAAATAATTATAAATTTAAAATGGTCCATTGTAGAGCACCAAAATGCAATCACAATCACAATTTGTTTCTAAATCAAAATTGTCCCAGATAGCACAACAGTTTGCAGCAAACTTGCCGAAAGTTTGCGGCGTAAGGTTCGGAAGTTTGCGGTGCAAACTGAAGGCAAGTTTACCGCAAGTAGGAAAATGTCAGCCTTACCGTAATCTTGTATCGTAAGTTTGAGTAAAACTTGCAGGAATTTCGCGGGGAAAGATTCATTTTTCTGAAATACAAAATATGACACACTTTTGCATACAAATAACGCGGTATACTGAGAGAACAGAAAAAAACTACTGCGCAGCCCTAGGTGCCATAGAAAACAACTGCGCATCAGATTAAGTTAAAACTATGCCAGGCAAGTTATCATCAAGCTTGGTTCGCAAGCTTGCCGTAAGGAGGAAATTTTCTTCCTTGTGGCAAACTTGCCTAAAGTTTGCGGTGTAAGCTTCCGAACTTTGCACCGCAAACTTCCGGCAAATTTGACACAAACTGTTGTGCTATCTGGGGATCTCAAAATCAATTTTTTTCCTGAAAAATTTGACAAAAACTGGCTCCACATTTTTGTTTGCTGCTAATAAACTTTTTTTATTGTTTGGTATTTCAGATGAAAGGTCCCTTCGAATTACCAAACACTATTTTCAATTTTAGTCGCTATATTTTAGTGGGGATCTCAAAATCAATTTTTTTCTGAAAAATTTAACAAAAACTGGCTCCACATTTTCGTTTGTTGTAAATAAATTTTTTTTATCGTTTGGTATTTTAAATTGAAGGTCCCTTTGAATTATCAAACATGACTTGCAATTTTAATTGCTATATTTTAGTAGGGATCTCAAAATAAATTTTTTTTCTGAAAAATTTGACAAAAACTGGCTCCATATTTCCGTTTGTTGTGAATAATTTTTTTTTATCGTTTAGTATTTTAGATTAAAGGTCCCTTAGATTTATCGAATACGATTTGCAATTTTAATTGCTATATTTTAGTAGGCATCTCGAAATCAATTTTTTTTTCTGAAAAATTTGACAAAAACTGGCTCCACATTTTCGTTTGTTGTTAATAATTTTTTTTTATTGTTTGGTATTTCAGATTAAAGGTCCCTTTGACTTACCAAACATGATTTTCAATTTTGATTGCTATATTTTAGTGGGGATCTCAAAATCAATTTTTTTCATTAAAAATTTCATAAAAAATGGATCTACATTTCTGTTTGTAATTAATCAATTTTCTTATTGTTTGGTCTTTTAAGGAAAGGGTCTCCTTCAAAGTCGTCGTCTTTCAAGTGCCTTTTTTCAAAATATACTTATCGGGTGATGAAAAGGGGAATAGAATGTATGAATAGAATAGAATACCTTATATTGATGTAAAAGAAATTATGCCTGCGTTTAAAACATTTTATGGCCCTGAAAAGGGCAGATTGCAAATCGTGTTTGATAATTTAAAGAGATCTTCAAGATACCATATAATAAAAAAATTTATTAGCAGCAAACAAAAATGTGGAGCCAGTTTTTGTCAAATTTTCCAGAAAAAAATTGATTTTGAGATCCCCACTAAAATATAGCAATTAAAATTGCAAATTGTGTTTGATAATTCAAAGAGACCATAAATCTGAAATACCAAACAATTGAAAAAAATTTATTAGTAACAAACAAAAATGTGGAGCCAGTTTTGGTCAAATTTTTTAGAAAAAAACTGATTTTGAGACCCCCCACTGAAAAATATAGCATTTAAAATTGAAAATTTTATTCAATAATTTGAAGGGACCTTTACCCAAGAAAACCAAACTATGAGAATAATTCATTAACAACACACAAAAATGTGAAATTTTTCAGAAAAATTTAAATTTAAATTTGAAAATTAAATTTTAAATTTGCATTTAAAATTGAAAATTGCGGTTGATGTTGTTGATGTTATGATACTGTTGATGCGTTTGATATTTGATTTTGTTAGAAAATAGTCAAAATTATTATTCACTGTAAATTATGGTAGATTGTGATTTTTCTGTGTTTATTTATTCCGGAAAACCTAACCTCAGAATTCTCAATATCAACATTAATTGTGAATTTTATTTACAAGTGAAGGTTACCATTCTTAAGCGATGTATAAGTTAACGTTACGGTATCGTATGATACCGTAACGTATGATACCTGTATGTTGAAATGATGAATGTAAGTTTTTGATTATAACAGGGATCACAGCGCAAAAGAAGGTCGGAAAAGGGGAAATAGGGTAATTTTTTCACGAAAACGGAGAAAAATTGGGGAAAGATTGAATATTTATTTTTACATGTCGAAAAAAAACAATCTTTTTGTAAGAAATCTTTTATTTTAAAATAATAAAATATGATTTAAAAGAATATAAAGAATATAATGGAATTTAAAGGGATTTGAAAAGATTTTAAGTGACTTTAAATAATGTCTAGAAACTGTAAAGAATTTTAGAAGATTTCAAATATTCTCACAGAATATCTATGAATTTTAATCGATTTGAGAAGATTTCAAGGGAGTTTGAGAGATTTTATAAGATTTGAAACGTTTTCAATGGGTTTCAAAATACTACAGGGCACGTCACAAACTTTTAAAGGTTTCAATAAAATCTTTTGAAACCACTTGAAACTTTAACGAGTTTTGTAATATCCCGTAAGATATTTTGAGATTAGAAACTTTTACAAAATTGTTGAAATCTCTCTGAATCCCTTGAAATCTCACTAAATCGTTTGAAATTAATAGATATTCTGTGAAAATCTTTGAAATATTTTACAACTCTTTACAGTATCTAGAAATTATTTGGAATCGCTTGAAATCTTTTTACAGGCCCTGAAATCTCATAACATTCCTTGTCATCTCCTCTATTGGTCTAAAATCCCTTGAAATCGTTTGAAATTCCTTGAAATCTTTTGAAATCTGTTGAAATCACATGAAATAATTATAAATCCCTTGAAATATTCCGAAATACTTTGGAAACGTTGACAAAGTAGTTCAACTTTTAACCAAAAATGATTTTAATTTTAAATAAGACAGTTGAACTAAATAAAAAAAGACGAATTTACAACAAAATAGTTCAATTTTAAATCAAAAAGATGAATTATCAACCAAAAATGGAATAGGTTAATTTTGATTTGAAAAAATTAAAGTTTTACAGAACAGTTGAATTCACAACTCGAAAATATGAATTTTCAGAAAAAAAAACAATTAATTTTCTCAACCAAAAAGGTTGACATTTTAACAAAATTACTGATTTTTTTTACCAAAATCCTCAAACAAATGATAAATTCTTCACCCAAAAAATATGAATTCTCAACCAATAGTAGTTTGATTTCCAACCAAAGAGATGGTTCTTCAACTAAAATGTTGAATCTTCATTTGGAATAGTTGAATTTTCAGTTAAAAAAATTAATTTCCAACCAAAAAATGAATACTCAGCTCTGAAATTATTTTTTTTTTCGTTCCTAAAAATGTTTCTACAGATTTTAGAAAATTTTGAATTCCAGGTTGTGAAAAAAATTTCAATTTTCCTATATTGGGCTATAAATCGAATTTTGTACTGAAAAGTTGAATTTTCAATGAAAAAGTATATGCTCAACCCAAAAAGACAAATTCTCAACCAAAAAGGATGACTTTTTAACGAAATTGTTGAATTTTCTAACAAGAAGATCAATTTTCTAAAAAAAAAACGAATTTCCAAGGAAATACATGAATTTTGAACAAAATCGTTGAATTTTAAACTAAAAAAGATTAATTTTGAACCGAAAACGAAATAGTTAAATTTTCATCCAAGGAGATGAATTTTCAACTAAAATAGTGAATCTACAAAAAAAAATTATCAAAGTAGTTCAACTTTTAATGAAGCAGTTGAATTTTCAACAAAATAGTTGAATCCTTAATCAAACCAGATTGATTTTCAACCAAACATTTGCAATTTCAAGCCAAAAAGACGAATTTTCTACAAAACGGTTGAGTTTTCAACAAAAAAGTTCATTTTCAACCCAAAAAGACAAGTTTTTGACAAAAAAGTTGATTTTTTAACCAAAAATCATGACTTTTTAACAAAATAGTTGAATTTTCAATCATGAAGATTGATTTTTCACTAAAAAGGATGAATTTTCAACAAACTAGTTGAATTTTCAATCAAACTTTTGACCAAAATGAGACAAATTTTTTACAAAATACATGAACCGTCAACTGGAATAGTTACATTTTTAGTGAAAAAAATTTCTATAGATTTTCGAAAGTTCTGAATTTCAGGGTGGGAGAAAAGCTGAAATTTTCCTATATTCGGCTATAAATCTCTGCAGCTATCTGCTGCCATAATTTCAATAGTTTGTTGAATAGTAATTCCGGAAGTAAATAAAAAAGTAACGCTTTTTGTAGTTACAGTTAATGAAAAAAATTTAACTAGTTACCAGTTCGTTACTTATTTACAAAAGCAACTTGGTAACCACTGTCGTTACCAAAACAAAGTAATTAATTAAAAGGAATTAGTTACTCCCCATCACTGGTGTACACTCAAAATTCGAATGATCAACCTCTTAGATCATTCATGACCTGTATTTGTAAGAAAAATTAAATCCCATGCAAGCTCTATAAAATCTCGAGCGATCTCTGTAAAGTTTCGTGTAATCACATGCACTGCAATCTGCATGCAATTCCGTGGAATCTCATGCAACCCCATGCAATATTTTTCAACCCCATATAATCTTTTACAATCTCACGTAATCCCCCCTTACGGAAAAATATTACAGGAAATTCATTATAGGCCCATAATGACCTTCCTATAATGAATCTTATATAATTTCCTCGCGATTCTAGAAAAAACATTATAGAAAATCATTATAAGAAAAGCAGTGTACAAATAAAAAATGTTAAAATATTGAAAGAATTCCTGCAAAGAATAGAGAATCTAAAAACGATTGGTTAATTTTTTTACTCAATATAGGATTTCAAATTACATATTTGAAGGTATTTTACAAGATTTCACAGATTTCAGGGAAATTTACAGAATCCCGAGAGAGTTAAAAGATTTCAAATACATCAATGAATTTCAAAGAATTCCAGAGAATTTCCACGGATTATAAGCAATTTCGTCAAATATCATGAAAATTTCACGAGATTTGAAATTCTTTCAGAGATTTCCAAACTTAACAGGGGATTTTAAGGCATTCCAAAGGATTTTAAAAGATTTCAAGGGACTTCCACGAATTTCAAGGCTATTAAAAGGATTTCATGGGATTGTTAAATATTTCAACCAATTTCAAAGGTTTTCTTCGGTTTTCAAGAGACTTAAAAATATTTCAACGGATTTCGTAATATTTCGAAACATTTAAAGAGATTTTAAAGGCTTTCAGAGATTTTTAAATATTTCAAGAGATTTCTAGAGAACTTTGAATAATAAATGGAATGAAATGGAATTTTAAGGGATTCCTATCGATTCCAAAAATTGCATGCGATTCTAAGGTACTTTAAAGAATTTTACATGATTTAATGATTTTATTAAACTTTCAAAGATTTCAAGCGATTTCTAGAGAACTTTATAGAATAAATGGAATTTCAAGGGATTCCTAGCGATTCCAAAAATTTCATGCGATTCTAAAGTATTTTAAAGAATTTTACATGATTTAATGATTTTACTAAATCTTCAAAGATTTCAAGAGATTTCTAGAGAACTTCGAATAATAAATGGAATGAAATGGAATTTTAAGGGATTCCTATCAATTCCAAAAATTGCATGCGATTCTAAGGTATTTTAAAGAATTTTACATGATTTATTGATTTTATTAAACTTTCAAAGATTTCAAGAGATTTCTAGAGAACTTTATAAAATAAATGGAATTTCAAGGGATTCCTAGCGATTCCAAAAATTTCATGCGATTCTAAGGTATTTAAAGGAATTTTACAAGATTTAAAGGATTTTATTAAATCTCCAAAGATTTAAAGTTTCAAGATTTTGAATGATTTCAACCTACCTTAATGGATTTTTACAATTTCCAAAGATTTCAAGGGATTTTAAAGATTTTAAGTTATTTGAAAATATTTCAAAGAATTTTAAGAGATTTAAAAAATGTCAATGTATGTCAAAGCATTCTGTAGTATTTCCAAAGGTTCTGAGCTCAATTTTAAGGGATTTCTAGAGAAATTAGGAAAAAAATAAAATCAAATAAAACTTCAAGAGATTCCTAGCGATTTCAAAGATTCTAAGGGAAAAAGTTTTTTTATTGAATCTCCAAGAATTTCAAAGATTTCAAGGATTTCAAAGGTTTCTAGGTATAAGAGAGTTTTTTTTAGAGAACTTTAATGAATAAGTTGAATTTAATTTATATTCAAGGGATTTCGAATAATTTCAACTTACTTGAATAAACAATATGGAGGAACTGACAAAATTTCTAAGGATTTTAAATATTTTAAGGTATTTGAAAAGGTTCCAAAGAATTTCAAGAGATTTAAAAAAATGTCAATGGATTAGAAAGTTCTTTTAGAGAACTTCAATAAATTAGTTCAATTTAATTTATATTCAAGCGATTTTTAATGAATTTTACTTAGGTATTTTAATGTATTGAAAGTATAAACAGTTGATGATTTGTTTAAAGATTGCGAATTGTTAAAATTTCCGAGTCCTAACTTTTCAGTTTTAAATGTTACCATTTCAATTGTTTCACTTTGTAAATGTTTCATTTGTAACTGCAATTGTTTACTATTCAAAAATACAAATAACAATTTGACAATTATTAATTCTAAAGAATTTAACGTCAAATAATTCAAATGAAAGGATTACAGTATAAAAAAGTTTTAATTTAACAATTCTAATTTAGAACGTGTTCAGTTTAAAAAAAGTTTAGAATCGTTCAATTTAGGAAGTTTCTAATGTTTAAAATGTCATTTTGAACATTTTTTGGAATATGCACAATTGTACATAGTTAAATTTGGATGGTTTGCAATTTAAAATTCTTCAATTTTTGTTGTGTTAGAAGGAAGGAAATTTTGGTTTTCCATTTTTTTCTGAATTGGAAGAGGAAATTTTTTATTTTAAAGGTTTCGAGTTCAGAAAAGTTTCACTCTGACTGATTCAATTTGTACTTTACTTGTGATTATTAAAAATTAAAAAATTGCAGCTTTGAAAGATTTAATTTTTTAATTTTACTGACTGGGAAGTTTTTTCTTGCATTTTAGCGGACACTCTGCAAGTTGTTTAAAAAAGTTTCTCCAGGTATCTTAAAGGTTATGGGAGACTTTACAAATTTTAAGGGATTTCTAGAGAACTTTTGGGAATAACTTTAATTTATTTTACTTTCAAGGAATTTTAAATGATCTCTAGATATTTTGATCTATTTGAAAGATTTCAAGGGAATACAAACAGGGTTAACAGATTTTAAGGAATTTATACGTTTTTTAAAAGATTGCAAAGATTTTAACGGATTTTGAAAAAATTCCAAAGGTATCAAGAGATTTCAGGAGACTCCAAAGGATTTTTGCTGTGCAAAGTTTATTTATGCAGAATCGCTCTTTTTGAAGGGATTTGGCTTAATGGTATAATAATAAAAAAAACTTCCACATGAGAATATGAGGGGTCTAAAATAAATCCTAGCTTTGTAGTTTCCCTACTTTTTACATTAATTCTTCATTTTCTAACTAATGATTTTCTGTAATGAATTTCTCATAATCCATGGAATTTTTTGCAGTCACATGCAATATTTTTTAGCCATAAATATGCAATTTTTTGCAATCTTCTTTACTGTAAAGTTTTAAAACTGAAAACTCTTCAATTTTAGAGATTTACAATTCAAAGCTCTACAATTTTAAACAGTTACAATTGAAAATTCTTGAATTTAGAAAATATAGATTCCAAATTATTCAATTTTCAAAATCCATATTTCAAGGGTACGTAGTTGAGAAAGTTTTCTTGTTGTTGAATAGTCCAATTTCAAATATTGACAATGAAAAATTCTTGAATTTTGAATTATTGCAATTGAAAACTCTTCAATATTTAACGTAAAAAAAAGCAAATTATGCAATTTTGAAGATTGAGAAATGAAAATTATTCAATTTTGAGAATTTAAAAATGAAATTTATTCAATCTTATGGTTTTGCAATTTAAAATTTTTCAATTTTTACGATTTAAAATTGAAGGTTCATTAATTTGGAATGTTTATAGTTTAAAATGAGGCCATTTCAAATGCTTTTTTTTTAAATAGTCCAGTGTTGAAGATTTGAAATTGAAAATTATTTATTTTTGAAGATTTTAATTGAAATTTATTCAATTTTATAGATTTTCAATTCAAAAATTCAAAAATAAATTTGGAATGTCCGTAGTTTAAAATATTGTAATTTTGAATGGTTTTTTGGAATAGTTCAATTTTTAAGATTTAAAATTGCAAATTATTCAATTTTGCATATGTAAAATGGAAATTCAAAATTCATATGATAAAGGTATGTAATTTTGAACGTTTCTTTTTGTTGAATAGTTCAATAAAAAATATTTATAGTGCAAAATTCGTGAAACTTCAATGTTTGCAATTGAAGACTCTTCAATATTTAATGTGTAAAAAAGAAAATGATGTAATTTCGAATGTTTTTTTTTGTATAGATCAATTTTGAAGATTCCCAATGGAAAAATCTTCTTCTAAATCTTCTAAATTGAAGACATTTTAATGTAAATCATCTAAGTTACAAAGTTTCTAATTGTAAAGTTTAAAACTTGCATATTTTAAATTGTAAATTTTAAAAATTAAAAATTCTTCAATTTTCACGATTTACAATTCAAAGTTTTACAGTTTTGAACAGTTACAATTGAAAATTTATTCTTGAATTTATAAAATATAGATTCCAAATTATTCAATTTTCGAAATTCATATTTTAAGAGTTTGTAATTCCGAATTTTTTGTTGTTGTTGAATAGTTCAATTTTAAATATTGACAATGAAAAATTCTTGAAATTTGAATATTTGCAATTAAGCCATACAGTGACGTCATGTCCCGCCGATAAAATCACTTTTTAACAAACCATTAACGTTCATTATGAGAGTTCTTAAATGACAAAGAATTTATTTTGAGAAAATGCTCTCAAGCATATGCTCAGCATTTAGGCTCAAACAGAGCATTCATAGAGTATTTAAGAGAATTTGAAGCATTTATTGTTCAAACAAATATACATATATATAATTCAAAAAATTGGTCAAACAACCACCGCAGGGTCCCCCTGGGAGCGACTGCCATCCATGAAAATGAC
>JAUMHM010083480.1:0-32017 GCA_032362435.1 Melikaiella ostensackeni
TACCCCACCATCCACGGGCTGGGTTGCAGCCAAGTGCATAATGGGGGGACCTACAGCTTAAGGTGGAATCCGAACCATCAGAACCTCGGTAAAAGTACATGGAAAAATTTCCAGAGGTACCGGCTCAGGGATCGAACCCCGGACCTCTAGTTATTATTATTATTATTATTATTATTATTATTATTATTATTATTATTATTATGTGTGACTCACTGATGCAATCACTTCTCATGAGTGCCAAACTCTTCCCCGCAATTGAAATTTAGTGAAAAACGATGTGAATAGCTGTCTTATCATTCTTTCCGCACAGGCGCCAGTGTTTTGGCCTGTCTGCAGCCAGTGGCCATATTCCACTCCCTTTGATGCTCCTCGGTAACAGCCAACTGTTAATTGCTTCAGTGATCAACCTACCGGAAATGCCTACGACTAGTTCGAGACCAGTGAAGTTTTATTTCATTGCTAGTTTTGCTAGCCTGTCCGAGATCTCGTTATACACTGGAGTATGGCCATGATCTCAGTTTGTAGGACTGTGGCTTAAGGCACCATCATGATTGTGAAGCCCAGCAGCTCCAGCTTTCTCCTTCTTCTTGAAGCCATCTGTGAACCAGTTGCCCCTATCACCAGCCAAATATTCCTTGCCGTTAGCCCTATTCGGCCTACTCGCGATATTTGTTGAGATCCTCAGTTCTGTAGAGATCTTCCCGCCATTTCCCATGTTTATTTTCCAGACTGCCTTCGTAGCAATGGCCTTGATGGTAAGATGGAGGGTCTCTAACCCTAGTAATCCTTCCAATGCCATCGTGGGTATCGACTTCGAGGCACCAGTGTTGCCTCTTAGAATCAGTCCCCTGACTCTTTACAGTCAAGATTTTACAGTGGACATTTCGACCGTGCTTAACCAGGCCACCGTCGCATAGGTTAGCCTGGGTCGCAGGATGGCAGTATAGATCCGCATTAGTGTCTCTGATTTTAGGTATGGGCTGAAAGACTTCAAGGCCTACCTGATCTCGGAAGGGGTAACAATATCGTGAGTTAACCGGCCGTTGCGGGTCCAGTTGAGCTACAGACGACTTCAGATTCCCTTGAGGTGTCGTTTCTTTTTCCACAGATCTTATAAATCTCGGGTCATGTGCCTCGATCAGGTGGGCTAGGGTTTCTTCGTCCAACACTGAGTACCCTCCGTCAGGCAATTTCAGAGTGATTAGCGTCCGGATTTCGAGAGAGCAGCATGTCCATTCTAGACACTCCTGCCCCTTCCATGATGTTTGCAAAAGTTGATCGAACTTTCTTGCTTGGCCTCACGTGTTGCACTTCTGTAATTTTGCCTCATCGTCGTAAATGAGGCCCATAGTTCTTTCATTTCGCTAATGCTGGTACGTCAGAACCTCTTCCTGGTTTCCCTCGAAGCTCTTCAAGCTTCCCGTTCCATCAGTGTCCTGCGTTTCGAATTCTTGTGGGACGACAATATCTTTCATGAATCAATTTGATAACTTCCATGAAAGTTTTTGCTGCCATTTCCAGGGTGTCCGCGTCCTTAATTGACTTGAGCACCTCTGAAAGTGCACTCTTTGATTCAGTGAAATACTGATCCCAGTCCGTTCTTCTTGCATTTCTGGCCCGCGTAGGGCCTGAAGATACGTTAGATTCCATCTCGAACTCTATTTGTGAGTGATCTTCAAAAGCGATTTCGTCCAAGACTCTTCACTTCGTCACTCTGTCTCTAAAACTACTGTTAGGAAGGGTGATGTCAATGACCTCCCTACTGACCGAGTTGTAAAACGTCGGGGTACTTCCCGTGTGGAGAATATCTGAATCAGTAGTTACTAAATATTCCAATAGGTAATTCCCTCTTGAGTTAGTGTCCGTGCTACCCCACAGTGTATGGTGGGAGTTAGCATCGCCCCTAACAAAAATGGAAGACCCCTTACCTCACCATATTCTCCCAGTGTATGTACTTCCTCCGGTGGGTTGGTTTTCCTGTCATAGGGCAAGTAGGTCGATCCCATGATTAGCTTTCCGATTCCTTTAGGATTTGTGGATCTCATCAGATCTCCCGAACGCAGGTCTAGCAGCGGGACAAGGTTGATTTTTTTCGCTAAAATTGGTTTGGCTGCCTTAGTGTCTCCGTAATAATAACTTGCCACCCTAACCCCTTTACGGTATCTTCAATTAACCAAGGTTCTTGGATTAGTGAGGTACCTGTGTGCCTCACAGCCATGCTGCTCTGCAGAAACGCAGAGGCGACTTTGCTGTGTTGCAAGATAATTTGGGTAATGGTTAGACCGCAAGAGCCCTCCTCCGGGACTCAGGATTCTACGCATCTAGGATTTGTTTAGGTCCTTCCGTTTTTTTTCCCGCTGAGGCCGGTCGTTCCTGATGATTCGCTAGGACGATGTCTTTAGTAAGGGGTTGAATCCCTCCAAGCATCGAAGGACCACAGATGGATCTTACAGCTTACCTAGGAACCACGTCGTAGCCATCTACATTCTTTGAAGCAATTCAACCCCACCCACTTCAGGGTCTTCACCTTCCCAGGGCCTTGTCTCGACGACCATATTCTGTAGTCTAGTCTTAGCAGCTGGTTCGGCTGCGACAAATATGAACACCCCTCCCCTACAGAAGGAGGTCCTAAATTTTGGCCAGTGATTCGTCGAAACTCTTTCGAGTGCCTTCCATGTGGCCTCCCTGGAGAGCTCGAACTGCTCTGCAGTGAGCATTAAGTCCGGAAGGCTTGTTGCAGCCACCACCATCGTCAGGGAGTTAGTCCTCTGGGCAGCTGTCAGTCCATCCCCCGACGACTTCCTGTTCGCCGGCAGCTGGGATGGCTTATACTTTTCTGTGGGCTTAGCCCCCTCCCCCGGCGGGGTGTCCTCTGAGCCCTGTCTTCTCTCCAGGGCTGCCGTGCTGGTTGTCAGCATTGCTGTTGCCGATGTTCCAGAACCCGCAGCCGTCATCCTAGCTTGCTATATTTGCCTCCTCAGTTTTCCTTCTGGAGAACTGCTGATGCCTTTCTCTTTTAGGGAGGACTCCTTGGTCGCTCCTGCCTCCATAGCCTCATTCAGAGGGACCGTGGACCCCTCAGCTCCTAAGAGAGCTGGAAGCACAGCCGCCGCCTGAGGTTAGCTAGCCGGAAAAACAGATCGAGTGGAAAGGGTTGTATGAGACCCATTCGGGCCTAACCCCTTTTCCCCTCCGCCACCTCTCTTCCTTTCTCCTTATTTGAGTTTTGATTTTTGGGTTTTATTTTTAATCTCAAGAGAAGCTAAGGAAATGAACGGTCTGCCCTTGCAGAGCCCCGTATGCAAGGTTAACACTGAATACTCGGCGAGATCGTCCAGTGTGCCCGAGAAACCGTTAAGATACCTTCGTACCCGCAGGTGCCAAAGTACCAGGGGCTCGATCACTCAACTCATTTCCAGACTGCGGTCGGTTCGGGAGGGCTCTCAACCCAGGGATTCAGCAATACCCGCGTTAGCTAGGCTCTTTCACCCTTTAACCATAAGACACTCATCACCTGAAACAATTGCAACCCTACCTCCTCTCTTGATTGATGGACATCCGATTCATATATAACATACTCAAAAGTGAACATATTACCCAGTATAGAGAGAGAGTAGGACTTCCCAACGTCACTGAAAAAAAAAATTATAGGCAACCTGCTGTATAGCTTATTCAGCACGAAAGCTTCGCAATACCTTTTCAACCTCTTCCATTTTCTTGATAAAGATCGATAAACACATTTCAAACTCTGTGATAGGAGAATAGTACTTAATATCCAATCACACCCCACTTGTGAAATAGAAAGGTCGTTTATCATTCGTGATGTTCGTCTTTGGAACGAACTATCCATAACAATTAGAAATGCACCCTCACAATACTACCTGAGAAAAACATCCTTTTTTTACTTATTTAACATTTCAAATCTGACTTTCAAAATGACTCATTGGTAGCACATGAGATATAGTGACGTATGAGTCTGGCTAAGAATTTATCACTTGTCATTATGTCTTTCTGTGCATATGTATGTATGTATAATGTCATGAATTTGAACAATTTTTACAACTTCAGTTTGGGAGAAACAGCTAAATGAGATGTAAATAATTTAGAATGACGAGTTATATAACAACTAGTATAATATATACTGTAACATTTTGAAGAATATTCTTATCTCTTCTATCGAAATACTTCATTTAAGTGGGTTTTCTTTACTGTAAGCAAATGGGGACCGTCATTGGTCTTCTGTGTTTAACCCTGGTGATTTTCACTATTCCCATTGGTAAATATAATAACTATAACTTGAAGTCTAGTTTCAATTTCAGTATATTTATTTCAAATGAGAAGTTCAACAAATTAAAATAAGATTAAAAATAGTAGAATTTGGGAAATATTCAGCCCGACTTTCTTGTAAAGTGGAAGAATATAGTGTGCCTAGGAGGTAAAAAGACGTTTGCCTGTTTGGTATACACGATATTTCATGTAACAAAGGTATGATTTACAAGTTTATCACATTTGACTCTGAATGATCGGTTACACCACAGATATTACGGGAGCGCGACACAAAAAGTTTTTTTTTGCCGAGCAACAAACACTTCACCCGTGACTGGGACATTGGCAGTAAGCTGGTCAATTCCCATAATAAAGAAAAGGGATTTTCGTCAAATCTCAAAATCTCGTTGTGAAAATATACTGGTATAAAAGGAAAAAATACTGTCGACCCATAATTGGTTAAGCTCTGGTTCAATCCTTATTATTATATTCAACACTTCCGTAGCATTACCTTTTACATTTTAATTAATTAATTTTGTTTTAGTTAAGTTATTAGTAATTTCGTTTATTTATTAGATGATTTTGTATTGAATTCGTAATTGGTAATTTTAAATTTTTTTCCGACTCCTGATTCATCCTAATAATAAATTATGTACTATCAGTGGTATTGGAATAAAACTCCGTACATTTCTTTATTTTATTATCTCAAAGCATGCTCTGTACCTAATACCAATCCTTATACCAAATATCGATATAAAAAATTTGGCTATTTGCGATCCGCCTTAATAAATATTTTCAAATAGAATATCGTAAAAGTTTATGAAAAAGGGATGTGTATAATTGTACGTAGATGATGAAACTTATTATTTAGTTATTTCCCTAAATAAATATACTTATAGGAAACTGTGAATCTGAAGTCGTGGAAAAATTCCGCAGAATTTACTTTTCGTAGAATCAGTGTCTTTCTAGGAGAAAATCTGAATTACTTCACTTATCTCATTCGAGGCGATATTCCATATTCGAATAACTCTTATTACTGAGAGACCTAAGTATTCAATGTTTTATAACTGTGTTTACATTTTTCAGATACTGCATTTCAGTTGGAAGATTCACGTCTTATTGAGGTAGTTTTTTGTACAGTAAATATTGAATTTTTGAAATTTTTTAAAAAGTTTTTCAGTAGTTTGAAGTTCAGTGTAACATAATTTAGGGAGCACATGTAGAAAGCTGTGTATAATGGTAATTGGAATCCTTATTAGGATATTTCTACTAGTGGTAAGATGCTAAATGTATATATCACACACAAATTTATTGTTCTCATAATATTTTAGGAAGGTCAGAATTAAACTTTACTTATGTAACTTATATAACTCCGCATTGTTATTTTCTCGTTGATAGTATAAAAAAACACACACCATTTTTTAGCCAATTATTGTAAATCTGATTTCGTTGAAAGATTCTAATCCACCTTTTGTTTCGTCATAATATTTGACAACTTTGTAATAGAAAAGCAAATAAAAAAGACATATTTTGTTCAAGATGAGGTTCCACGGAAACATGAAATTCCGAAAAATAGAAACAAGTGTCATTGAAAAATTTTTGGTATAAATAGAAAATAATATGGTTTGTGTAAAATCAGCCACTTTCCAGAAAAGTAGCTGATTTACTTAATTTATCTCATTAGAGACAATATCTCATTTAATAATAAATGTCTTACATACAGATAGTCAATTCCATTTATTCTTAGATTTTCTATGGGTTTAGTGCTATAAATGAAAAAAACGCATGTGAAAAGTTGTCTATATTGTTCATTGCAATATTAATTAACACAGCTTTACAAGTATACCGTCGGATGCCAAAATTAAGCGTTACAAAAAAATTCTGTTCTCATTATTAGTGTTAATTAAACACTTTTCTAAATGTTCAATATATGAGGTTGGAATTAAAATTCGCTTATATGACTTATATAAATTCTCATGATATCTTAAACAAACACAAACAAGCTATGGAACAAATCTTGTGAATCTGACCTCGTTAAAAGATTCTAAAATATCGTCTGACGTTTCGACAACTTTGCAACTTAAAAACCAAATGGAGAAATTTATTATCTTTCCTATACCGAGACTCAAGTTTTTTACGTTTAATAATTGCGTTTCAATTTTTCATACACAATATACTGCCCTTTCACATAGGGATTAAAGTATCACTGAGAGAATTCTTGGTACAGAGAGTATTACTCAGGTGGAAAAAATATGTATAATCTATGAAAGCGTCCTCAGGTTAGGGATAGAGGGTCACCGTAACGAGGGTTCCTGCTTAATACGGTAACAAAAATTAACAAGCAGTCGCGCATAATTGTCCGGGGATGGTCCCGAAGGAAAAAACCCCAAGCTAAGGCGTGAACAACCGTGCCAAATAGCACCTGGGTTTGGTGTCCTTTACGGTATCTCTGGGACACCGGGCGACCTCTTAGAGTATGCAGCCTTACCGTTGCATGCGGGGCTCTGCAAGGCCGGACAAACTCTTCCTATAGCTGCTTCAGGGAACAACTATGACAACACCAAATCCAGTTGTGAATGCGGTTAAAAATGACCGAACGCGCAGAGTACCTGATCGGCAAAAAGTGCCAATCGCACTATAGTTCCGGGTGCTGCAAATAATTTGAATAGAAATACGGTGACGGATCGGCGAGACGGTCGATGTCTTGAGTGGACGGATCAACTCAAGGATGACTTGCTGGGTTGCTACGATGCCAGCATTATCCCTGATTGCAGGGGTTACATGGTGCGCTCGCACACTCTGTGGTGCTAGAGACACCCAGTACTTTCGCACGTTTCGCAACACGGATTCTATGACCGCGCTGACAACCTCTTGCGAACAAAATATATACGCGGGATGTTTCTCTAGCAGCTGCAAGAACAAGCCGCAGACTCCTAAGCCTTCTAAACCCAAAGATCTGGCTGAAATGAATGCCGCCCTTCATGAGGATCTCTGGAAAGAATTGATTTTCAGAATACTTCTTCTTCTTCTTTTCTGGACCATCACTTGTTCAGTTTATGGTGCGGCGAGAGCTTTGACCGATTTGAATCGGAGGGTGAAGTTGAAGATAGATCAAAAGACCAAAAGGTGCTTGAATCAGCTGAACAAGAAGATTGGCTGGGTTATACGGAACACGTCTTGTATTTAGTGTGTGATTGCCTACATAACATCTGGTAATTCTTTTAAGGTGAGGGTCCATAAGTTCGCTTACGAACTGAGGTTCCACCATCACACGTTGAACAAATCAAAGCTACTGACTGTCAAGCACCACATCGTTAAAATACAGGTGTATCTGACGCAAGGAGAAGAATACAGAAGAAGGAGGGATGGGACAGCGAGAATCAACAGTTTCTCGCTGGCCCATCGCGCCTCTTCAGCGATCTCACTGTCTCTGTCAAAAATCCGCCTAGAAGTTCAACACCCATTGCATGAAGACACTGAGGAAATCATGCGTTTCAAGGAGCTGTGTAACAACCTCGATTGGACCTGCGTGAAGAGAGATTTGCGAACAACGTGGATCGAAAAGAGGCATAGCAGGCTGTCGGGAGAACCTGCTAAACTACAGAAGCGTCTACAAAGAATTGCAGCATACAATCGCAAACTGTCGATGGCCTGTATTGATTGTGATTTTAACAGTTTCAGTAGGCTGAAATATTATATTTTCAAACGCAATTTTTTTCTAAAAAATTTGATTTTTGGCACAAGAAGCCTTTCTTCGGAGCCAGGTACATATATTAGAAAGAAAGATCATTGCTTTATTACTATATTACATTCAATCGATTACTGCATATCATCTATGATAGATTTTTTTAAAATTACATGCAACACTTCATATACGATATTTATTTCACATAATTTGAGATGCACTTTGAGTCATAGAATCTCTTGGCCACAAAATATGTTGTTTTTATGATATCCTGTATTCTTTGCGAGAAAAATTCGAAAAATAAATTTTCCAGACAAAAACTCTCGTAGCAACAAAACTGATTTGGCCCGCATGAAAGTCACAGAATATCTTCTTTATATAAGCATGATTTTTTTAAAATTCTGGATAAAAAGAAATAATGGGATTTTTCGTACAATCAACTTTTCCTCCTCTCAACATTGATCCGGGAAAATAGAGTCGAATTCAGTAGAATACTCGAATTTTTTATTTTGTCATTTTTTTTTTTAATTCGTGATTATATAGGAGCTAAATAATTTTTGTGGCTGCGAGATTTTTCTTCCTCCAAAGGTGGGTTTTTCAAATTATTCTCACGAATGATGCTAAAACTCACAGGATGTCTTCCTTCTTGAAGTATTTTAAAATAGAAATGAAAAAAGTAGAAAGGCGAGTATTTGGTGAAAAGAGGCTCTTTATGTTTCATGCTTTCAAAATAATCGATGCCATTTTGTTAATTTTGAACCTTTTTACAATATTCCAACATGTTTTATGAGAGGACGATATACCTTACTAGAATCTGGAAAAAAGAGTACAATTTCTAAACTAGTTTCAAAGTTGTAGATCTATAGAGAGCCAATTTCTATTTTTTTTTTTTCAAGAACAAGCTTTCAAAGTTCAAATAGTCATAATTTCCTACGATTTTTCTTCTAGAATCAGAAAAATACATGTCGTCTAATTTCATCTAAAAAATAACATGTTTTTTCTACAAGAGATTCTACAACTTGAAGTGTATTTGTATGTCTGAATTAAAATTAATCTAGTCTTCGTATCAGAAAAGGATTTCTTGTTCATTTAAATAAATCATACATTGTTAACAATGAATTTTTGTAATTGTTCCCATCTTATTTTTTATTCTCAATTACTGGCACAAATCGAACACAAAAAATTTGGCCATATTTTTTACAATCATAGAAAAATATTTAAGAATTTGCCAAAAAAAAAATGTACACTCATTCACATTGGAAAAGCATTCTTTCATAGTCCAGGGTTTCCAGTGGGGTGATCAAGAAATTTCTTTTTTGAATTTTCATGCTCTCGCCCCCCAAATTTGTTCGAACCTACAAAAAAATTAATGCGTTTTTTTTTGTTGAAAAGAATTATATTTATAGGTTCTGCAAAACCCATGAAGTTTAACACGTATTTTCCATGGAAAAAAAATGTTTTTGTACGCTTTGTCTAGAATCGTCAATATTAAATGTATCGAGCTGACCCTTTACATTTCTTTTCACAATCAGCCATGGAATACGAATAGAAAATTACTTTTCGAATCTCACCCCCATGAGTCTGTCTTACAGGGTCCCAAAAAACCCCATTAGTGAAAAATTGGCTTTTCCGAGTTTTCGGCGCTAATTTTCATTCAATTAAATCGAGGCACTGGTCAATTAAAGTTAATAAAAATAATTCTTTAAACAATGTCTAAATATTTATAACAATATTTGCTCAGAATAATGCTAGAAAGTTGTGGTTTTTTCTGAATTTCCCAACTTTTTAGACACTTTCCACTTAAAGCGAGGTACTAATTAATTCAAGTCAACAAAAATAATTGCTTGAGAAAATTCTTATTGTTTATAACAATCTTCTTCTATAGTAATGCGAGATAGTTGCGGTTTTTCTGAAATTTTTTACTTTTTGATCACTTATCGCTCAGAGTGAGATAATAGTTATTAAATTTCAACAAACACAAATGCTTAAACAATTAATAATTGTTTATAACTATCTTCTCTCACATAAATGCTGTACAGTTTCGGTTTTTTGTAAAAAAAACTACTTTTTGTTCACTTTTCAATCAGTGAGGTAATAATTAATGCAAGTTAACAAACATAATTGCTTAAAAAATTCACTCAGGCTCTGAAACTGACGCATTAGCTTTTTTTGACCCGAATTTGTCATCAGAATCAGAAATAAAAATGGTCAATGATTTGAATTGCGAAACAGGATCATTAAATGAAAATATGAAGCATATAATGATGTGCATCATAATTTATTTTTCTTTTCACTAGTGTCGATTACATTTTTTCCTAACTTAAATTCATAAATCGATTGTTGCAACATCACTTTATCTGTGATATTTATCACCTGTTCCTCAAAGTGCTTAACAGCCCTAGGAACTTTTATTGAATAAATACAAATACAAATACATAATTCTTTCTTTTTTTTGTTCAAATAATGAAACATCATCATGATTGACAAGAAATTGCGGATTTTTCCATTGTGTAATAACTTATTTTGGCCTCTCTAAGTTTCACGTATAATGTCATAAATTTAAACTACTTTTACAACCTCAGTGTGGGAGACATAGTTGAATGAAGTGCAAATAATCTAGGATGACGAAAGAGATAACGACTGGCATAATATATACTGAAACATTTCGTAGAATATTCTCATCACTTCTATCAAAATTCTCCCTTTAAGTGGGTTTTCTTCACCAAAAAAAGATGAAGACTGTCATTGGTTTTTTGTGTATCACCTTATTGATTTTCACCATTCCCGTTGGTAAGTATAATAACTATAACTTGAAGTCTAGTTTTGATTTCAGTATATTTATTTCAAATTAGAAGTTGAACAAATGAAAATTAGATTAAAAATGGTTGAGTTTGGGAAATATTTAGCCCAACTTTTTTGTAATGTAAGAGTGTATTATGTACGGCTACTTTATCGTGTGAACGGCTACTTTCAGAAGTAAAAGGAGGCTGATAAAACGCGTAAATCATGCCTGCGTTACACAAAAACTATGATTCACTATACTAATTTGATGTCAGTGTCTACCTATACCGAAAAGATCCGGCTATTTATACTGAAAATTTGGTATAAGTAGCCACGGCTAATATAATAATTAATACTATAATTAATTTTTTGCTCATGTTTTTTCTTTTTGCAGAACTAAGTAGAGTGCGACCGATACAGCAGACCCTTCTACCTAAGCTTAAAGTACTTTATTACGAAGGTGCATCAGGTTTACATATGAAATTACCAGAAGGCCCTTTCGAAGTAGCAGTTGAGAAAATAGGAGAGACTGAATACGTATTTGGAGCGATTATGAATGACTTTTTGTATCCATTTGTGAATCTTGGACGGGAGAAACTTGAAAGATTCATAGTTAAAATAAAAACAAATGAGAATTTACCTTTATCAAAAAAGGATCCTCTGAATGGTCGGTTCCACAACAAATATTACGAGAGCGTGACACAAAAAGTATATTTTGCCGAGCGACAGACAATTCGCCCCCTACTGGGCCTCCGGCAGTAAAGTGGTCAGTTCCTCAGATAAGAAAAAATATTTTTGTCAAATTCAAGCATTTCGTTCTAAAAATATACTAGTACGAAAGGAGGAAATAGTTCCTGCCCATAATTGGTTCAGCTCTGGTTCAATCCTTGTTATTATATTCAACACTTCCGTACCATTACCATCTCTCAATAAATAAATGATTTTGTACTGAACTCGTCATTGGTCGTTTAGATTTCTTTTCCGATTCCTAATTCATCCTAATAATAAATTATGTACTATTAGTGGTATTGGAATGAAACTCGGTAATTTCTTCATCTTATTATCTCAAAGCATGCCACCTAATACCACTCTTTAACTAGATTTTTGAAATTGATCAAGAAGGCCCAGTGATAACTATCAAAAATTTTATACAGCAATCCTAAGCGTATTCGAAACAAAAATATTTGAGGTCCTAATTGTTTAAGTAAATATAATTATTTGCATATTTGTGTTTTCCCTTCCACTTCAAACAAAAGTCCTTGGGTTTTTCGCTCAATTTTGATCAACAATAGCTCATTTTATTCCCTAAATGATCGTCTGTAATTCTATTCATTCTATTCTTATGTACGTAAAGTTATTCTTCGTTATTCATTTTGTAAATTAAACAATTTTCATAATGATTTTCATTAAATACGTAAGGAATAGGACTGTAAGTAATCATTTATTAAATACAATGAACTATTGTTAAGTCAAATTCAATGGAGATTAGAACTTCTGTTCAAATTAGAAGAAAGAACAGAAATATGCAGAAAACTACATTTCAGTAAACTAAGGGGCCTCGCCCCTAGCGCGCGCGTCCCGGGCCAGCTCTCGTTTGAAGAAAATAAACATTGATTTAAAAAAATTTGTCTATGTTTTTGGTTAGACTAGTGGGTATGAAATAATTCATAAACTTGGGTCTGTGTTTCTGATACAATATTGTACTATCCTTTTTAGAAACATAGAGAAAGTAACAAAATTAGGTGTACATTTTTCGCTATATTTGCAGTTCGATCAGTACATTTAGCACAATATTAAGTAATATGGCATGTGGGGCAATGTAACACATTAGGTAATAAGATTAGTAGTGTTAACAGAAATCGAGTTCAAACTGGGATAAAGATAAAAATTTACTGGCTACATTCATAAAAACGGAATTTCTGAAACAGCAGTGGCCGCGAGATCTTTTTATACTGCAGAGAGACAATAACGACCTCAA
This sequence comes from Melikaiella ostensackeni, assembly GCA_032362435.1. Classification (NCBI taxonomy): domain Eukaryota; kingdom Metazoa; phylum Arthropoda; class Insecta; order Hymenoptera; family Cynipidae; genus Melikaiella; species Melikaiella ostensackeni. Next base: position 12,711 of record JAUMHM010083480.1, read on the forward strand.
CTACTTTCGTATTAAATAAAATTGGATATGTGTTATAAAATTCTTTACAATTATCAAAGTGCCTTCTTTCCTTTTTTATAAATCAAGTTGAAGATTGAGTAATTTTGAATATGACTGTACACCTAGAACATCCTTGATAGTCTTAAAACTTATCTCAAGAAGCACAATGTTCATTACTAATATCTTAATTTGAGTGTACTCGTAATGTACACAATATGCTATGTACTGAGATATGAGAATCCGCGAACTTATTTATATGGATAAATAATATAATAATAGAGTTAGACAATATAATTCTCTTCTAAGTACATTTGATCTTGATGATTAAGTTATTGGAACGATTCAAAAGAGATGTAGGGATAAATAATTAATTTTCTCATTACCTTATTAGGCAAACCAATCATTTCATGAGCTTGACGTTGACCAAAAAAATGAATAAATAAAATACTCCAGTAGTGCGTACCCTCAATGGCAGCTTCTGTATTTGTGTTTTAATTTCGATATGAAAAATTTTGCTAGAAAATAAAATTTTTATTTATTTATTTCCCCACATGAATATACTTATAGGAGATTGTAAATCTTAATTCGTGAAAGGATTCTGAAGAATTTACTTTTTGTAGAATCCGTTTCTTTCTGAAAGAAAATCTGAGTTACTTCATTTATCTTGATAAAGACTATATATTACATTTGAATAAGTTTTATCACTGAGAGACCCAAGTATTGAATGTTTTATAAGTGTTTTGCAATTTTTTAGACAATGCCTTTCAGTTTGGAAATTGCCGTCTCATTGAGATAATTTTTCGTACAGTAAATATTAAATTTCATGATAAAATATATAAAGTTTTTTAGTATTTTAAAGTTTAGTGCAATACAAATGAAGAAGAACGTGTAAAAAGGTGTGTATGTTGTTTATTGGAATCCCAATAAACATATTTCGGCTAGTGGTAAGATGCTGAAGTTATACGTCACGAAGAAATTCATTGTTCTTATTAATAATCACAGCTTCACGAAAAAAAGTTGTCAGCCCCAGAAAGCAGAATAGGCTTATCCTATGTTTTTTTGGTTGCTGAATCCGAATGCGGAGCCGGTTTGGCTTCATCATGTCACATTTCGTACTTAACCTCAAAAAACATGGAAAATCGCTGATTACAGATGAAACATGATTTCCGTCTACGAAAAGTGGTCAAATTCTATGTTTGCGAGGTCGCTGCGTACGAATCCGGAGTCGCTGTGGTTTTAGGACGTCACACTTCGTCCCTAACCTTCAAAAAACGTGGTACATTGGTAATTTTTTGTAAAACATGCATTTTTCCAAAGTAAAGTGGTCATATCCTATGTTTTCGAGGTCGCTGAGTACAAACCCGGAGTGGTTCTAGGACGTCTTACTTCGACACTAACCTCAAAAAAAAGGGGCAAATTGGTCATTTTATGTGAAACATGTATTTTTTCAATGTAAAGTGGTCGTATCCTACGTTTTCTAGGTTCCTGGGTCTGAATTCAGAGCGAATTTCTCTCAATTCACGGCCTCCTTGATTATAGCACTCTTTAATTCTCAAAAGATCGACGTAATGGATTCTGCTTTCTTTTAACTCCTTCTGTGTATATTCTCTCTTCAATGTCCAACAAAAGCCTGTCATCATGTTTATATCCCGCTTTTCTTGGTAGCGACGTTCCATGTCTTCAATATCTTGATGGAATCTTTCTCTATGCTCGTCACTGTATTCACCCGAATTCATTAGAGAATAGTCAATATGGGAATTGAATACATGTGACTTCAAGCTCAAATTACATCACATTTCACCGAAGTTCTTTATCATATTTCTGACAGTTCTTCTGTAATTATCACACTTGTGGTTCCCTAAAAAATTTTCAGCAACTTTCTTGAGGCTCAACCAAGCTGCTGTTTGCACTTTGTTCATAGTTGTGACGAAATTCTGATCCCTACACATTTTCCGGATTTGAGGTCCATCGAACATTCCTGCTTTTAGTTTCGCATCCGATGGTTCTGGGAATTGTCCTTGAAGATATATAGTATAGAACAGCTATCTTCTTCTTCTTATGCTGATACAAACTACTTCATCATGCCCAGTTTTGTAAGCAGAGGTGGCAGTAGAACTCTCGCCGAATCCACTAGTGGGAGGTTGATGATGTTCTCTGATCCTGGATCAAAAGTTTTTCTGAGTGGCCAATCAATCTTTTTATAATGATTAGGGTAATCTCTACTATCCCATGAGCATAGAAAACATGGGAGTTCAACGTTACCCTATTGCTGATCCAGAATTATTCCCAATATTTTGAAATCCCCACAGATCCGCCAATTGTGTTCTGAATATTTCAATTTATCCAATACTAATTTGATATTTTCGTGATTCTCTTTCAACGTAGTTGAATGTGATACTGATATGGGTGCAATAACATTCGTATTGTAAAGCAAATAGCTTCCAAATTTCTCTCACTCGAATCATTGAATACTCTATTTGATGGCTCTATAAATCTCTGGCTTCAATTCATCCATCAATCCATTTATATCGTGACAGTCAACTAATGAAGGCTCTTTTTCCTTTATGAAATTTTTCCTGAAATCCCTTCCTTTATTCCTATAGTCAGTTGCCCTTACATTTTTATTTCACCAAGTTTTTCTTTTTGAGTATAGAAACCAAGAATTCACTTGCTTTTTGGATAGTCCTAAATCTCTGATGAGATCGTTCAATTCTTTTCTTGAAAAATTGGTAGTATCTTTTCTTTACTTTCTACATATTCGTTGTCGATGTCAGGTTCAGTGGAGCATCCTTTTTTGCTAGCGTCTTTTTGGATCTCTAAACTTTCCCGAGAAGACATACATTCGATTCCTTCAGTACCTTACTCATCTGTACTGCACATCTTGATGGGTCTTATTACTGTCGAAATATCGACGTGAGTAATGCTTCTTTTTTTTTGCTGAATCCAGTTACATCCTTCTTGCGGAAATAGCAATCCTCTTCACCAGTAGGTTCTGTCCATAAAGTTGGACTTTTCAATGCAAGATTTTCAATATTTTTACTTTTATGCCAACGAGTCAATTGTGATCTACGATAATTGCATATTTTATGTGGCACGCATTCTTCATCCTAAGCAGAAATTGTAAGACCATAACAATCTTCGTAAATCGTTCTGACCTACTCAGAAATTCTCTCAAGATTTTTTGGTGGATAGAATTCACTGCATACGTAGCAGAATGAATCAGGGTCATTTTTACAATGATGTTTTGAGGTGGTAGCTTAAAGATCAACTTGTGATTCAGTACTTTTAGATTATTGAGTTGAGGATTTTTTAGTTTCATTCATAAATGCCATGAGTATATGATAGACCCACACATTAGGAATCCTGGTCCAATCGCAGGTGAGTCTGCCGTCCTGGGGGTGATAACCCTCACACCTCCTGAGGGCTAAGTATGAGGGCCTTTCGACTTTGACGAGGGCAAAGTCAACTCGTCGTCGGACATACTACGGCTTCAGCCTCACACCCTAATGCCCTCGTGCAAGGCAGTATGCTCCTATCGGCTTCGTCACTCCAACAGTTAGTGATACAAGGCATTCTAGACATCCCCTTTTAGGGCAGTTGTCATTGTTCACAGAATCTGTCGGAGTAGCAGGATTTCGTCACTCGTTCAAGCAACAAGATTATACTAAGAGAAAATCTCGTTCAGCATTATCAAAATAACAAAGATGCATGCATCACCTAATATCACTGTCAACTAAACTCAACTAAACTAAAATCTTTTTTTAATGTTTGATTTAGAAGGTTCAGATTCCAATTTTCTTATATAACTTATATAATTTCGCACCATATATTAAACAAACACAAGCAAGTTGCGAGACAAATCTTGTGAATGTGACCTCGTTAGAAATTCTCAAATATCGTCTTACTTTTTGACAACTTTGCAACTAGAAAAGCAAAAAAAAATGTATCATCTAGTTTATACCGAGACTCAAATTTTCTACATTTCATAATTACGTTCCAATTTTTCATATGTAATATACTGCCCTTTCATATATAGATTAATGTGTCATTGAGATAATTTTTCGTACAGAAAAAAATCCTTTAAGGGGAAAAAATATGTATAATCTATGGTTAGTTTATGTATACACTAAAAATTATGTATAATCTCTTGAAAAATATTTTTTTTCGCACTATGTTATTGAGAAAACACACACACATATGGTCACCCATCTCGAGGTTGTGAGGCGTGGCCATGGGTGTGATTCACTGCGGTTCTACTGGGAGCCGGTGTCATTTCCATAGATAGCATTCGCTCCGAGGAGGACCCTGCGGTGGTTGTTTGACCAATTTTTCTTCATATATGTATATATGTATTCTTCGTTTCGGTTCCTACGGGATCGAACCGGAGGGCCTATGACAAAACCACTGGACGTATCCTCAAGTTGCAGATAGAGGGTCCTTGGATCAGGGGTTTTTGCTGAATGCGGAAGCAAAAATTAATAAGCAGTCGCGGACTATTGTCCAGGGATGATCCTGAAGGAAAACCCCCAAAGCTAAGGCGTGAGCAACCATGCCGGAAGCTGAATGTGAATGCGATTCAAAATGATCGAACGCGCACAGCACCCGACAATGGGTCGGCAAACAGTGCTGGTCGCCCTAGAGTTCGGGCTTCTGCAAATAATTTGGATGAAAACGCGATGACGAATCGACAAGACGATCGACGTTTTGAGTGGACCCATCGTCTTAGGGATGACTTGCTGGATTGCTACGATACCAGCACTATCCCTGATCGCAGAGGTTACATGTTGCACCTGCACACTCTGTGGTGTTAGAAATACCCAAAGCTTTCGCACGTTTTGCAACAGGCGTTGAAGAACAGCGCCGATCTCTAAATCATCATTTGTTCAGTTTATGATGCGGCGAGAGCTTTGACCGATTCAAATCGAAGGGTAAAATCAACGATAGATCGAAAGACCAAAAGGCGCTTGCATCAACTGAACAAGAAGATAGGCTAAGCTAGACAAAACACGTCCTGTACACTAGAGCTCCCATATAGGAGCAGTTTCGAGGATCGCTTCGCACTGGCCTTGGTCGTGAATCGGTACCCTCGAAACCTTAACAGTCAGGGCGTATGAACTCGCTAAACACTGAAAACGAACTGACGCTTATGCTGACAGCTGATGGAATTATGCACTGTGCGTATGACCCGCTTTTATCGCTCCGTGTCAACCCTGTCCGCTGAGAAACTGCGTGAGCCAGCAGTTCTAGGAATTCGTAAATCGGATGCGCTTATATAGGAGCTCTAGTGTGTGATTGTCTATATATCATCTGGTAATCCTTTCACGGTAAGGGTCCATAAGTTCGCTCACGAACTGAGCTTCCATCATCACATATTGAACAAGTCAAGGCTGCTGACAATCAAGCAGCACATTGTTGACAATATATGGGTACTATCTGACACAAGGTGGAAAAGATAGAAATGGGAGGGGTGGGTCAGGGAAAATCAGCAGTTTTTTGATGACCCATCGCGCCTGTTCGGCGATCCCCATGTTTCTATCAATAATCCGCTCATGCCCAAGAATGTAGAGACTTTTTGGAAGAAGGTTTATGAGGTTCATCGCCCATTGCATTAAGGCACTGTAAACATCATGCGTTTTAAGAAGCTGTGCGACAACCTCATAATGCCCGAGGAGCCATGCCCATCAAACACTGTCGAAGAGGAGAAGAAAGCACTGAGGGACGTGAAGAACTTCTTCTCCGTCGGTTCGGATGGTGTCAAAAACTTCTGATGGAAGAATTTCATTTCTAAACAACAACATCTGGCCCGGATCTTCACCTCATATTCAGAGCCGACAGAAGCGTCTGCAAAGACGCTACAGTCTACAATCGAGACTGTCGATGGCGTGGATTAATTATCAGGAAGCTTTCGACTCAACCTCCCATAGACTTATCATCCGTCTGTTGGAAAGCTTGAAGGTTCATTGACACATAGTGGGATGCGTAGAGAGATTGATGCGCACTTGAAAAACCCGATTCACTCTTTGATCTGGATATCATCGTGTTACAACTAACAGCGTCACCTTTCAGAGCGGCGTCTTTTAGGGCGACATCGTGATTCTTCTCCTCGTTTGCATCACACATCTGCTACAATCTCCCGCATCACGCAATTCTAATGGATACATCTACTCCGAAAATGAAAATCGTACGTATAAGATCACTCATATATTTTTTATGGATGACTTGAAGATCTCTGCTTTTCGAATACGGAATCTCAAGGATGCTCTAAAGATCTTCGAGGGGTACACGCAAGGAATTGGTATGAATGTTTTTTTTATTTTTTCTGATATTGATATGGACAAGATTTATCTGAGACGAGGACGGCTTGCTGGCATTCTCGATGACCCTGAGCTTTCTTTAAATCATCCGGGCTTGATTTATACACGAAGAGTTTTATTTTCGCGTCTCAGGACGGTGCCATTTCCAGCTTGGTTACCAGCGATAGTTGCAGAGCGTGTCATACACTTTCTGAGCATCTATGGCACATATTATCCGGGCGTCAAGTCATTTTCCTCAGAAGACCACCGTTTTACTGTTTTCTTAATTTTTCAAAAGTTGGTACTAATATGGTGAATATATTCCTCAGGAGTTTATCTTGTGCCCGCGTCTTAGAGAAGAGATAAAAATTAGATTTACTATCATGAGAAGGGAAAATTCGTAATTTGGCAGTAACGATACAAGATACGAGAAAAACAAAAAAGGAAAAGTTATACCCCTCGAAAACTTACAAAAAACTTATCTGAACACTCTTCTCACTCTATCGTTTTTTCATCGAGATTTTCGCTAGTATATCACTAAAGCCGGTTATAATTTTATTTTCCTTAGAAAAATGGAATTTTCCAAGATTTTGTGAAAATATTCGTTCAACTTCTACATTTATACTTACACGTATACACATTTCTAGAGAGCGGACTAATGCCATCATCAAGTTAGCTGGCCAGCGCCACTCGGTTGTCACACGCGGAGAACCCCGATTTAACCATCATTGGTTCTTGATGCGTTGCTATATGAAGCGTTACATTCTATTCTCAATATTATTTTTAATAATATTGAGCGATTAAGATATTATTCAGCTATATTAATTTTCTGGCTATTTCCAAACTTGTTTGTATTCATTTGCCCAAACACTTTTATGGAAATATAAAATATTGATGTACAAATGTCCGATCACCTTCTTGGATATTCAGACAGTTATTTTTTTCACAGGCGAGTCAAAGATTACATAGATTTTTATAAATCTCTGCCGTTCAAATGAAAAGGAAACCAGAATTGCCATTGGATAAAAACTCTGAAATTTTGAATGCTGATGAAAATTTTGAAAATTCTTCACCAAAAAAAGACGTTGCAGCAGTTCCGAAGATCAAAATAAATTTAACGAAGATTCAGTTGAAATATTCCTGGCTGCTGATATCCCAATAAAAAAATAAATAATCCTTTTGTTAAGAAATTTCTGTCAACTTATACCGGTAAAGACGTTGCTGAAGAATCCACTTTAAGAAAAATGTTTGTACGCAAATTGTACGATCGATACGCTAATACTTTGAACAACAGAAGAAGAGTGTTCATTTTTGATAATCTAAGAATGGTTTTCACAGTTGCAGCTAACATTTCAACCCTCAACAAATCCCATATTGTAAATGGTTAAAAAATAATTAATTCAAAGCTGAGCTTGACATGTTACTTTTTGGAACATTTTTCAAATAAAAAAAATCAATATTCGATGGCTGGTTATAAAATCCGCTCACTTTTGAGGCTTGCATCTGAGAAATCATTTTCTTAATTTTCCATTGCTTCGAATTTGTTTTGAACGTATTTACTTTAAAACTGTTTAATCGCAAATCTTTTAATCTGAAAAGTGAGCAACTATCGAGTCTTTCAATTCGATACTCTATGATTTCGAAGAATTAAAAAAACCAGAAAATTTTGTGTGTTTAAAATAGAAACCAAACAATTTATTATATTTAAATCTGAAATAATTAAATTAAAAACTGACTGTCAAGGCTTTTAATATGAAATTTTTCAATCTAGAAATATTTCAATGTGAAATTGTCCTGACATTTACAATATTTGTATTTGAAACTACAACAGTGTGAACTTTGAATCCCCCGAAAATTGAGAGATTTCAAATCAAGTATTTTCAAATTTAAGCATTTGAACCAAAAAAAAACTTCACTTTCAAGGCCTCAAAGATTAAACTGTATTAGAAATGCGCATTCAAAACATTATTCAAAATTTCAATTATAGATATTTTGAAGATGATAAATATAACAATAATAAGTATCATATAATGTGTTATCATGTGTCTTTCAAAGTGATTGGATGAATTTTGTTATTAAGTTTAAATTTTGGGATTGAAATTGATATAGTTGGATTTCGAAAAGTATAACTGAAAATTTAAAAATTGTTGATTTCTAAACGATTTGAATTAACTCGAAGTAATTTAAGAAGTTCAAATTTTGCGATTAAAATTCAAATGGTTGAACTTAGAAAAGTGTGATTGACTTTTTGAAGATGGTTCATTTCTATACATTTGAATTTGCTGAAAGTAATAGAAATTTTTAAGGGTTTGAGTAGAAAAAAGTTTTAATATCACAGTTCTTCACAACCAAATTTTTTTTTAGTTATAAATGAAGATCGGATTTGTTTGAGTTAGAAGGTTCTGGAGTATACAACTTTCGTTTTTAATATTTCCGTTTTAAAATGACTTTCCATTAAAAACGTTTTTTAAAAAATAATTCAATATAAAAGGTTAATAATTGAAAACTTTTCCATGTTGAACTATAAAAACTAAGGTGAATTTATTTTTTGATTTGAGAAAAATTAGTCTGATCAATTTTTACGTTGAATAATAATTTTTTTATTCAATAAATATTCAGATTTCTAGAAAACCAGAGGCTTTGACTTCGAAACATTCAATTTAGTTTTCAATTTCATGTTGTCGAATTTCAACTGCTTCGAATTCAAATTCATTGAAATTCAAAAGTTTTCAAATTTAAATTATTCAATTTTGAATGCTTCTTATTAGATTTAAAACAATTTTCATTCCTTCGAATTTTGAATAATCTATTTTTCAAAATTCTTTTCGGAGAAGATTCAATTTTCAACGTTTTAAAATTGTCCTATTTTCGAAATTCGAATCTGAAATCATTCAGTTTTAAGATTATTGAATTCAAAATTAAATTGTTCAATTTTGAATGCTTCGAATTGGAAGTGATACAAATTCAACTCCTTTCTAATAAAATTGTCCAAATTTGAAAATTTTAGTTTGAAACTTTTGAATTTTAAAAGCTTCTGTTTTTAAATGTTGCAATTTATATTTATCCAATTTTAAACGCTCTCATTGAGAAATGATCTAAGTTCAATTCCTCTTTATTCTATTCGAAACATTGTCCTCTTTTGAAAATTTTACCTAATCTAAAATATTTTTAATTGGAACGTTTTCAATTCAAAATCATTCCATACATTTTTTTTTATTTCAAACGCTTCCAATTCGAAATTATCAAGGACAAATTACGGTTTGGCGCTCACCAGCTAACTTCTCAGTGGCGCTAATCCGCTCTTCACACATTGCACTTTATTTCGTATCTCGTCTCCTCATTGGAAAAAATTCGTGTTCTTATTTTTCATGAAAAAAAATCCAATTTTCTCTTCCTCAAGACGGGAGTATAAAATAAACTCTCATAAAATATATTCACCATATTAGTACCAACTTAAAAAAAAAATAAAAATAAAAACAATCAAATGGTGCTCTTTTTGAGAAACATGAGTTTCAAAATTTTCAAAAAATACCCCCTTCATTTTGTCAATTTTGATAATTTTTCTGAATTTCATGACGGATTTTGAGAGAGAACAAAAAGGTCTATCAGAATAAAAAAAAAATTGGGAATTGATGCTACGAGCTTCATTTCAGGAGTCCTAGGAAAATATTTTGAGTTTTAAAGGAATCAAAGCAAAGATCATTGTTGAATTGCTCAATAAAAAAATTGAATACTTCATTTCCGAAAATTCATGTAAATTCTACCTAATTTGTTTAAGCAAAAAAGGGTTAGCTAAGTATTAAATCTTAGGTATCGAAAATGTATAACTCATATTGAAAGGCAACCTTGATTATGACTCTGTTAGAAAAAAGCCGACTTCTTGGGAGGAAGAAATCACTCAAACAAATGGCCGTTCATTAAATAATAAAGCTGAGCCATCGAAAAAAACTACGCTTCTGAGATATTTGCTTCTGGGATATTCCTTTGCTACACTGAAATCACATTCATTGAAACCATAATGAGAATAAAAGTACTAATCAGTCCTTCTCTTGTATATTATGCACTTTGGTGCCCAATAATAATTAGTTTTTTTATTGAAAAACAAGATGCCATATAAATTGATCGGGCAGACCGTTTCACCGTTTCACATTAGTATGTACCTAACTTGAATGCATTCAGCATTTTTTATTCTCCAAGAATTATTTAGACTATTGATGCGTGAACAACCATGCTAAAAGCTGAATGGCATCTGGGTGAGGTATCCTAAAACGGTGGCTCTGTGACTAAGATGCTCGTGGAAATAACTATGACAACAACAAACTCGGATATAAATGCGTTTCAAAATGATCAAACGCGCAGAGCATCCGGTAATGGGGCTGCAAACAGTGCTGATCTTTCTAGAGTTCGGGATGCTGAAAATAATTTTGATGGAAATACGATGACGAACCAGCGAGACGATGAACGTGTTAGGTGGGCGGATCGACTCCGGGATAATTTGCCGAATTGCTACGATGCCAGCATTATCCCTGATCGCAAAGCTTACATGGCGCGCTTGTACACTCTGAGGTGTCAGAAATACCCAGAGCTCTCAAACCTTTCGCATCTGTTGTTGCAAAACAGCGTAGAAAACTCCACGCGAACAGGATACGTGTGCGAAATGCTTTCCCAAAGATTGCAAGAACAAGACGCAGACGAACAAAAGGAAGCAACATTAGGACCAACTGCGATAAACAGGCATCCCTGAGCGATGATGTCGATTTTAGGACAAGGAGGAACATTAACATCCATGTACCTCCTAAGCCACAAGATCTGGCTGAAATGGATGCCACCTTTTATGAAGATATTTCGGGGGAGTCCGACCTCTGGACCAACAAGCGCTTGCATCAACTTACCAATAAGGTTCGCTGGGCTAGACAAAACGCGTCGGTATTCGGTGTGTGATTGACTACGTAATATCTGGTAAGCATTTCACGATAGAAATGAAAAAGTTCTCTTACTTACTGAGGATCCACCCTCACATATTGAACAAGTCAAAGTTTCTGAATATCAAGCAGCACATTTTTGAACAGTACGGGTGTTTTCTGATGCAAGGAGGATGACACAGAAGAGGGAGGGATGGATCAGGGAGAATCAACAGTTTCTTGCTGACATATCGCGCCTCTTTAGCGATCCCTCAGTGTTTGTCAAAAATTCGCCAAGTCCGAGGAGGTCGAGGGGTGAAAGTAGTTCACTTCTGCACACCAAAATCTGGCCTGGATCATCACTTCATATTTTTAGTCAGAGACGCCTATTTTGCAGAGGCCGGTGCTACGACGCACTGTACTTCTATCAAGGAAAGGCGACTTGCTCAACCCAAGGAAGTACAGGCCAATAACTTATCTGTACCTGCTGTATGAGATCTTTACAGCTATTCTGAACGACAAAATTGTTCGAACAATTATAACTGCGTGAAGAGAGACTTACGAACAACGTAGATCGAGAAAAGGGGCAGCAGGCTGTCAGCAGAACCTGCTAGTCGATAGGAGCGTCAGCAAAGACGCTGCATACTATAACCGCAATCTGTCGATGACCTGGATTACTTACCAGGGAACTTTCGATTCAACCTCCCATAGACTTATTATCTGTCGGTTAGGAAGCTTGAAGGTTCATGCACATAAACTGAGATTCAAAAAATGATTTATGTTCCTTTAGAAAACCAGATTTACTACTTCATCTGGAAAGCATCGAGTGACGACTTGCTGGCATTATCGACGACCCTGAGTTCGTTGATAGGAGTGCTATTAGACGCTTTGGCGCTGAAGAGACTTACCTATACCCAACTTTATATATGTGCCCTTTCATTTATGGTATTCAATATATAGGAAATTTGAAGGTTACATTTTGAAGAAATTTACTATCTTTATGTAAGATATTTATTATTGAACGAAATATCTCCAATGAGATAAATTAACCAATTCAGCTACTTTGCTGGGAAGAGGCTGATTGTACACAAACCGTATTATTTTCATGTACACAAAAATTTTTCCATTTGTCTAAAATTCATGTTTTCATGAAACTTCTTCCTGAAGAAAATATGTCTTTTTTATTTGCTTTTCCATTCCAAAGTTGTCGAACATTAAGACGAAATCAGAAGATAGATTGAAATCAGTAGTACTATATATCAATGAAAAGGAGAGTTTAATTTTGATTGAATTTTCAATTAATTTACGTAACACTGTTTTTTATTCACTACCACTGTTTTTGTTCACTTTGATTTCCCTATCAAAATATCCTTTTTTACTTATCTTAGACTTCGACTTAGTCCATAGACCTTGAGGGCCTGGGGCCTTGCAAGGTTACACGTGAGGACCTGAGGGTTTGGCGGTAGATGGTATGGATGATGTGGGACAATTCCTGACATAGCGGCGGTTCACGAAAGGTGGTATCTCAATTCCCATTAGGGAAAGGTTGTATCTGAGGGTAGAGGGGGAAAGATGGTACCTGCGAATACCACTATGAAAGGTGGTATCTAGGGATACCACTTGAAAAGGTGGTATCTGGTGCTTTCACTCTGAAATGCAGGCGAAGGAGGCCCTCGTAAGATGCGCTCGAGGCCCTCCTAGGAGGATTTGAAAGGCTTCGTGAAGCGTTTCAGATGCCCTCGTAGGAGGCTCTGGAGATATTCATGGGAGTCCCTAGATGCCCTCGTGGGAGGCACTGGAGGCTCTTCTAGGAGGCTCTGAAGTAACAACCTTACATCTGGAAACGCCGGTCCACGCACTCTTACTATTCCAAGATCAACACCTCCTTCGTCTAAGAGAGCTATTCTTGGACATTTGTTCATGTATATATTGAACATCCAGGAGGACATAACGCAGCCTTGCCTAACGCTTAGCTTAATGTCAGATCAATCGCTTTGTTTTCCATTCACTTTCAAACTCGCTTCACTACTATTATATATTGCTTCAATTGCTTTTAGAAGCCAACTATTCACTCAATACTATTCCAGGATTTCCCAGAGTTTAGTTTTATCCACCTTATCGAAAGTTTTTTCCAAATCAACAAATGCACAGAAAACTTTCTTGTTTTCTCTCCAAATTTTTTCTATGATCTGTCTTAGGCCGAATAATTGATCTGCACATGATCTCCCTGGGATAAATTCACATTGGATTCTCAGATCCTTTCTTCAGTTATTTTCATGATCCTACCAATAAATATTTTGGTAAATATTTTGCGCATGGTATTTAGTAGGCTAATCGTTCTATAATTTGTACAGTCACCCTCATTACCCTTTTCCTTGAAGAATTGAAAGATATCACTATTCACAGCACACATACTCATGAACTCGCTCAGCCACTCAAACAAATATCCGCCACCACACGTAGGCATTTTAGCGATGACACCCATCCATACCACCAGCCTCATTGCTCCTTAGTTTCTCAATTACGGATATAGTGTCATCGATAGCGACTCTTCTTCCGCAATTTGCAACGGAATTGTCCAACGTATCCCCATAATCATTTTCTAGTCTAGTCCTCTCTTTATTGTTAAGTCGTTTAATATTCAGCTTTCTCGAGTACGCTTGCATTTTCTATTCAACAGCCACGCGGAATTCATCATTCCACTAATCATTTGTAGCTTTTATTGCGTCAGCCGCAGTACCGCACATATTAGATGCACTTTTGGAGATGTTATCCATGCACCCTCTACATTTTTATTGCCTAATTCCGTCTCCCAGTCCTCTATGATGACCTAAATATTTATTCAACTTTTCACGATATACCATTTCTACTTCTGGCTTCTGCAGATTCTCTATTTAGATGCGCGTCTGCTTTGACTCATTATTAATTCTTCTCCTCCTCCATCCTTGAACCGTTCATTTTTGGGTCTCCGAAATGACCAAGTTTAACGCAAAGACGTTGCATACCAACCCAGTCATTCATATCTCTGAGTAGAATGAACTTTTCTCCAGGATCACAAGAACCTATAATATCATTTAAATAGTCCCAGAATGTATCTTTCACATTTATTTATTTTGACATGCTGTTTTGCTTCCTTATTCCTAATCAGACTGTCTTCCTGGCTACTATGTGATTCATTATCTACGCCTGATCAAAATTTGCTGCGTTCATTTTCTATCTTCCTTATCTCATACCCCTTCTTCCTTGTTTCAGGTACAAATAAAATATCTAGCCTTCTTACACGCATTGTAATCCACAATTTTCTTCACTTAAGATCATTTACATCTCTAGTATCACAAACACCCAGTCTCCATTCATCGTCTGAAACTTTTCTGGGGGCATGCTTTTCGTCGACGGGAGTATCAATCTTATCCGAGTCTACATTATTATTTGTAATGTTCACAATTTAAATTTACCTAGCTGCTAACTTGATGCGCTAAATGCTTTCCATGAGTAAAAAATCAAGTACGAACTAAGCTGCTGAATCTTCATAAAAAGGTGTGTCCATTCGTAACGTCAGTCCCACCAAACTTTGCCCATTCAAATGAAAGGATGAAAACAAAGCCAGAATCAAAGGAGTTATGATCGTTTTGTAATTATAAATTATTGTGTCAAAAATAATTGTGGGTTGGCATCCAGAAGAAGCAAAGAAAAATTTTCCCCAATTTAGAACTTTTTCAAAAATGTGCAAAAAACATGTTTTTTTATTGAATTATGAACGCACATTTTGGGAAAAGTTGAATACGTCAAACATGATATTTTTTCAGCTGAAATCGAAAAACATGCTATTTTGCGTTCATGGATTTTTTTTACGTGATTTCGAAATTTTGGACCTTCCTTGCGATGTTGGAAAGCTTCAAGCACCACGAAATTTTTTTCCATGAAAGCTAAATAATCAAATGTTTCTCTGACTCAAGCAGAAAATACTTCAGGTTCGTCATATTTAACATTTTTCAAAATTTGTGATTGTACTTTCTCATCATTTTGCTTGAGAAATTTTCATTTTTCATACAAAGTCATAAAACTTCATGATTATTGAATGAAAATCCTTAGTTTTCATGCATACTTGTAGCTTTTTGTGCAAAATTATTAAAAAGTCCACAATTTTCTATGATCCTCCAACAAAACGTTTTCATAGAACCTTGTATTATATCGTGAAAATTGTTTTCACTAGAGTCACTTTTGAAAATGGAAAATGAGAATTTCATTTCCTGAATGAAAACTGAAAAACAGGGGAAAGAGTGAGCAGAAAAATAAATTAAAGACGTTGTGATGCAAAAATTAAAGAAATTAAACAGTAGGGTGGGCAGAAAATACAAAATTTCTAGAAAGCGAAAATGACTTATGCTAAAAAGGCGCTGCATTTCATTAAAAATAAAAATCTGTTATGACTTTTCAAAATCAAAAATAGTCATGCGGTATCACAATGAGGCAAACATTTTTTCGTCTAAGAACAACATATTTCCCTACAGGTTTCAAAATTGTGGTAATTTTTTTGTGTACAGATTTGAAATTAAATGCTGATAAAAAATTAAAATTAAAAATATAAGTTTTGCCTGTGTTAAATTTTTTTGGAAAAGAGCGAAAATGAAATTTTTCGAGATTTGGTCAAGTTTTATTCAGATAAAAAAAATATATATTTGTAAATTTATTTTTGACATGTCTTTAGTTGTACAACACAAGTAAGGCATACTTTTTTCGATCTCTAAAATGGTTTCTTATGCGTTACATTTATTAAAGTTTGTGAATTTAGTAATTTATGAATTTTTTCAATCAATGACACTTGCCGCAATTTTAACAATCTCTTGTGGGCTTCATTTTTTCTGAATGAGAGATACCCCAATGTGACTTGTTGCAAATGCCACTTGCCGCAAATGTACCTGACTACCAATCTGACTTGCCGCAATTTTTCCAATTTTTGGTGAACATCACATTTTTCCAAAGAGAGATTCGGCAATGTGACTTGCTGCAAATGAATCGCTCCCGGTCAGAAGGGGATACGCATGGGATTAGCCTGGGAAGTATTGCCCTAAAGGTCAATGATACCTATAGAAAATTTTAAGGTGCATTTTTTCTTCCTCTTGAAAAAATCTGTAAGTTTTTCAATTTCAGAAGTAATTGGTAAAAAGTAGAGTTTCCGAATACAAAAAAGTGTAATATTACATGAAAATTTAAATCCTAATTAAATTCACAGTTTTCACGAGAACGCGCTGTAGTTTGAAGTGCAGAAGTTTAAAGTGCTGCAGTTCAAATCGCGGCAGTTCTAAGCGATTTAGTTTGAAATGCTGCAGTTTGAAGTGCTACAGTTTGAGGTACTGCAATTTGAATTGCTGCAGTTTGAAGAGCCACAGTCTGAAGTGCTGCATTTTTAAGTGCTGCAGTTTGAAATGCTGCAGATTGAAGTGTTGCTAGTTTGAAGTTCTGCAGTCAGAAGTACTGCGGTTCAAAGTGCTGCAGTTTGAAGTTCTGCAGTTTAAAGTGTTGCAGTTTAAAATGAGCATTAAATCCCATTGCTATTAGAATCTGTTTGGATGATCCAATACGGTGATCTGCTTGGATTTTGGAACTCACTCTGAATTGATTTTTGTTCAGGAATCCGAGTAGAGTTTCACCGATGCGATGGTGCACAAAGTCCTACTTGCGAAAGGGATCTGTTTGTACTATATTTTAGAACACTGTAACCTACCATAGTTACTTGGAATAACAAGCTGATTCTGAATTGGTTTCTGGTTTATGGTTTAAATAGTTTCACCGATTGTAGACTGTGTCCTACTTTCTGCTAGGATCTGTTTGGTTCTTCTGACTCTGTAACCTACTTGAATTATCAAACAGAAATCAATTCAGATTTAGTTTGGTAACCCAAGTAGGTTACAGTCTTTGAAAATTCGAACTGATCCTAACAGCAACTGGGACTCGATGCATAATTATAATCTTCTATTTGGGAATCCGAACAGAACCCAATTTAAATTGAGTTTTGAAATCCAAGTAGGTTACAGTGTTTGAAAATCCATACATTTTCAGATTGTATTTGGAAATCCAACTAGATCACAGTGTTGAATCGTCCAGACACATCGAAATAGTATTTGGGATTTGATGCGTCATTGGCAAAATTCGATTTCGGAATCCCAATAGGTTACAGTATTGGAACACCTAAACAGATCCTAATAGAATCATGAACCTCGCGCGCTATTGGAAAAATACTTTTTGAAATTCCAATGAGAAACCAGCTCAAGTTTTACTAGGAATTCCAAATTATTCACAGTTATGAAGAGACTGCGTATGGGGCAAGAGCACTAGTGGTTGGTACCCTCCTCTGATTTGCTTCAGACGATAAGGAAATGCAACTTTAGAACGCAGTTGGTTCGAGACACTCTCATGTAAGAAAAATATGGTTATTTTATGTATTTATTTTATGGCTATGATTGGCTATGTGAAAACCCGTAAAACGGAGTTGGAAATATTTGCCAGAGTACCGCACACTTCAGTTGGACTATTGAAGATGATATCTCGTAGCATCATCCGTGAACACTCTACGTTTTTATTACCTAATTCCGCCTCCCAGTCTTCTGTATGATGTACTGAATGTTTATTGAGCTTTTCACAATGTACTATTTGTACTTCTGGTTTCTGAAAATGCTGTATTTCAACTCACGTCACCTCCGACTTATTATTAATCCTCCTTTCCCGCTATTCTTCATCTAGGTCCATTTTTGAATATATGAGCTAGTAATCCATTCCACATTCAGAGCCTTTCATAACCCTTGTATCTCCTACTAGCCGCCTCAGTCTTTTATCCGCTACAATGAATTCTATCATATTGGTCGTTTTTGAATTTGCGAAATGACCAAGTACCCTGTTGATAACTTCGCGTTGCACACCAGCCCAGCTATTCATATCTCCGAGTAAAATGATTCTTTCCTCAGAATCGCATGTACCTATAATATCAATTAGCGAGTCTCAGACGATATCTTTTACACGAAAAGTATCAATCCTATCCGAGGCTCCATTATTATTCGCATTGTTCATTATTTAAAGTATACCCGTAACTACCAACATGATGCAAGATATGTTTTCTATAAGTATAAAATCATGTCCAAAGTGTGGGGCTAAATTTTCATAAGGTGATGTGCCCATTCATAACGTCAGCCCCACCAAACCTCGGTAACAAGCATTCTGAACCCTGAGTGAAACTTGAAAATGTTTGAAACTTCCATGAATTTCCATTCAAATTTTCGAAAACTCCCCACCAAACCTCGGTAACAAGCATTCTGAACCCTGGGTGAAACTTGAAAATGCATGAAACTTCCATGAATTTCCATTCGAATTTTCGAAAACTCCCGTAACTTCCCAAGAGTTGCAACCATTTTCAAACATTTCTATTAGTTTAAAACGTTTTCAAACGTTTTACACTTTTCTAAAATTCCCACAGGTCCCCAAAAGTTTCAAAAATTTCTTTCCATTATCAAAAATTTCAATAACTCCATCAAACTTAGCGTAAGTTTTTCTAACTTTCCATAAATTTTCACTACGAGATTCGATAAACACAAGAACATGAACGCACCTGGCAAATAGTGTATAAAATATTTGGACAATTTTGTAGAGTCTAACTGCCTTGTTTAGTTTGGTTTAGTGAGAAAATTAATATGTACTTTCTTTAGTGCAATTTAGTTTTATTCTCTTAATGAATAAACGATTTTATATCAAATACGTAATTCATTATTTTGCATTCGGTTTCATTTTCCCAATTCTTCCCAATTATAAAGGGAATACCAAATGAAGAAATTTACCCTTTTTTATCGAAAGATAAAATGTTATCATGTCTTTCAACAAATACTGATCCTTCCATTACGTAAAAGTAGTTTGTTCCTCTAAATATTATATAATAATGTCATAAAACTAAAGTATGGGACAAGCAGAATAATGAAATATAAATAATTTAGAACGATGCGTAAGATAGCGACTAGAATAATACCTGTATATACTATAGAATTGTGAATAATAATCATCTTCTCATAAAAATTCGTAATGAGTGGGTTTTCTTTTTCTTTCAAGAACATGAGGACCATGATTGGTA
>JAUMHM010083481.1:0-13269 GCA_032362435.1 Melikaiella ostensackeni
CTGATGCAATTTCCAAACTTTCAGTCTGATACTTTATTTTGAAAAAAAGTTCTATGGTTCAAAAAAAAAAATTTGGTGCACCGGAAAAAAGAGTTCGGTAATATAGGAATTTGACTGTGTCACATGCCCTTAAATGGAAGATTGAATTGAGCTGCAGTACTTTGGGAGCGTCCATAAACCACGAGGACAGTTTTTCTTTTCTTATCGTTGTATCCTTTTAACATCAGGGCAAGTATTTACCTAAACAAAAAAAACAGTCCACATGGTTCGTGGACGCTTCCTTTTGATATCTTAGGATTTTCTGTGAATGCTCAGACTTATGTGTCAAAGAATTGGTTCAAATCGAAGATATTGGTTAAAACATTAAAAGGATCATCAACAACTCATCAAATCGTCATCACACGTTCCAGAAAAAATAGGGAGAAAATGTTCGAATTAAAATTCTCTTGTGATTAAGAACGATATAATAGCCATCTGTAGGAAATAATAATAGTTTTGAGACATAATTTTAAAAGGTAAAAGTCAAACTTTTAATTTTATAACTTTGGATTCGAAAATCTTCCACCAACCTAGCAAGGCTGATATAATTTGTATGTTTCTTATTCCCATGGTGAAGGTTGATTTACAAACATATTCATATTTCATAATCTGTTAACTCCATTGGAAGGTCTAAAAATATGGCTCATTTACGGTATACGTACGATTTAGAGAAATTGAGGTGGTTTTTATTACTCAGCGCCAAGACTACTATAATATTGAAAAGTATACCTAATAGCATGTCACATTATCTGTTAGTATCAACAGCATCATTTGCTTTCAGGAATGTTGTTTACAAAAAAAAAATGTCATAAAGCTATTCTTAGGGATGTACAATCTAGCACATAAACGTTTAGAATGTCGAGAATAAGGAATTCAGATGATGTCCAAAATGTAAAAGTTTGATAAAATGCAGAAACTGTTTATCGTTTTGAAGTGACAAAAAAAGCGTTCTTCGTATAATGTAGTAACACAATAATTTTTGTTTTTATCAGAAAACTACGACTCGTACTGAAAGAATGCACGATTCGTAAAAAGTTCCTCCCCCTTGGTGCACACGATATTTTTTATAGCAAACGCATGATTTCAGACACGATTGGAATACAAGCATGGTTTCTGTTTATATAACTTTTAGACGCTGACATTTTTTGAAAATTTCCGGAAATTTTCGGTAATTTATGGTAAATGTATGGTGATTTATTGGTAATTTACGGTAAATTATCGCTTTGAATTGGTCTAATCTGTCAACGCGATCAACTGATCGCTTATCAATCAGTTTTTGTGAGTCCAAAATGTGAGCTTATATATGTATAGTTTCCATTCTTCACTTCTGACGTCACACTTTTGCTACCTCTGACGTCCCCATGCTCGAAAAGTACTACTTTAGCCCCACCTCACAGACATAAAAAAGGGCTGAAATCATGAATGTGTTATAAAAATATTTTAAAGTGTCAGTGTGTGAGAAATTTAATCTTTCCGTATAATTGCGTAGAAAATTAAGCATCAATATTCAGAGAAAATCTAGGTTATAAAGGACATATTTTTGCTAAAGTTCAATTCAAGTGTGCATAATTAATCAAAAAGTTGCAAAAGCGAACTGAGTGCGTGGAATAAATAATTTAGGGTGGACCAAAAAACCCGAATTTTAAAACCCGAAACGTAATTATGCGAAAAATTTGCCTCTTGGGCAGAAAAATCGAGGTCAATAAAAATGTTTTGTTCGGTCAATACATGTCTTGACAAAAATATGTATTGTATGTTATTGCAGTATCTAGAAATTTATATTTTTCTGGAATTTGAAAGAAGACAAATATTTAAAAAGGATTGGCATATAGCTAGAAATAAAAGCACATAGTGAAGGGATTCTCTGTTGTGTTCATACCTCTTCTCTCAGAGGATTTTATTGAAGGGCGTTTGGTGATGACCACGCAAATGTAAGCCCTGCTGAACATTTCCTTTCGGTCGTATTCAGTCGGAACGAATCCTTCATACACGTTAACCGCCTTTATCACTAAAGCCGAGACCTCTCGCACAATTGAAGACGAGTGCTTTAGTACATCTGTACCAACCTGTGAACAGAGTGTCTGTATTTCTCGACTACTGAGAGCTACAACTCAATCACAATGGCTTCGTATTGTGCTACGAAGTCTCGTATGTATTTTCATTACTACGCCATAATTATTCCAAATTAATTTGCTTATTGCTCCACTTATTAATAAAGACATGCTCTTCATTAAAAATTCGATGGGAAACTAAAAACTCAAGCAATATTTTGAATCAAAGTACATTGTATTAAACATCGTGTAGCGAAATAGTTATGAGTACATTTGAAAATCTACATTTTCTTTAACAAGTGAAACTTGAAAGCCGTCTAAAGTCAAAGTTTCTACCTTAAGCAAAAGATTATGCATTATGATGCAAATATTCTGTCGTACTGTTCAACGAGAAAATGAGTAGAGTATCCTCAGGTAGTTTTATATTTGTTCCTATAGCTGTGAGCAGATGTTAGCATAATACTTGTTTGTTTATAACTTTCATAACGCCCCAATGTAAAATTGCCAATGCTGGGCATTGGGTCAAGATTATCCTATTACTGGTAACCATTGGTTTCTTAACTGGCTCAGGACTGGCCACCAGTCTTGAGCGAACATTGGCGAAATATTGGGATGATAACGCCAATGCCAAGAGTTAGCAGTCTACGGTATAAATAATAATTTTATATGTGGTCAAATATTTTCTCAATCTTGGGCCATGCTTGGCTCATGCTTTCTCCAATGATCGATCCATCAATGGCATTTAAATTACCCATGTCTTCTACACAGATCGTAAGTCAGTGTTGGCTACCAGTCATGGACCATGATTAGCTGCCAACACATGTCTTTGGCATTATCAACAAAAGCTGCGGCCCATGATGGCGGCCAATCTTGCACTAACATTCATATCATTGGGTTCCAAGCTTGGGCGACTACGTATAATTTTTCCGCCTGGGATGTCACGAAATACGAATAAATAATATACGTAAACCACTTTGTGGAAATTTTATCTGACGCAAGTGGTCGATCGCGCTTCTTGTTAGAAAATCAAAATTTCGCATGTACTTTACATAAAGTCTCAAGTTTTGAATGTGTCGAGTCGAACAAAGATGTTCAAGCGAAAAAATCTGCAAACGACTGCATCACCTATGGTCACCGACTCCCCACCATGCCTCGGCATGTGATTTGCGGATTTCTTCTGTTGTATTGAAGTCCAACGCTCAATAACTTTACAGCGAGATACTCGGCAAGCGACTTTGCACGGGATGCTTAGCTGTGATTTAATTCCAGAAAAAACAAGTACATTTTCTAATAGAAATTATTTGAATAACCAATTTTCCATTGCAAAGTCAGAAAGAATACATGCGTTTTACCCTAAAGGGGTACTTCCATTAATGGAAATGTTATCATATACTAAAGCTCTTGAAGCAAACGGTTTTCCTTGAATATCTCCGTTCAACCCAGACAGTACTTATAGATATTTCTAGTTTGGACGACAGTAAAGTATGCTGTGGACGATCCTAGAACATTTCCATGGCTCAAGTCCTATTTGAAATTGAAAGCGTAATCTATCGCATTAGGCTTCATTGATGAAGTGAAGTTAGCTCTCGATTCAATGAAACTGTTCAATCAGATAGATTAAGCTTTTGATTTTTAAGGATGCTCTTTGCTTAGATAATTGTTTAATTAACAAGAGTTATATGGGATTTTGTGTCTTGGCTTCAATTTTAGGTAGCAGCTGCAATTCTCATTTAATCTTAATGATCAACAGCTGATTTTCTTCTTCAAACTTTTCTGTACAACTCTATTTGGTTAGTTTTCATTTGACGAATTTCTTTAAAAATCCCACAAGTACCTACTATTTTTGCAAGTAAATTCTTTCTCAAATAATTCTAATTTTAATAAAAACCAACTGAATAAAGTTGTTAAAATTTATTCGAGGAGTGAAGTCAGCCCTTGATCATTAGGATTGAATAAGAAATGCAGCTTTTTTCTGCAGCAAAAATAAAACATGAAATGTCTAATCACGCTCAGTGGCTACGACATAAATACATATTACTTCCCTTACATTTATGTAGTAGAATCGCTATAGTAATTTTTGATCTCTCTTTCTTGGTTGGTTGACGCCCCAGCTCTCAACATATTCCAGGCTTGTTGGAATTTGTTTCAAGTCTTCTTCGCTTAGCATGACCAATTTACGCCTCCCATTATATAGTGCATAAACAAAATCATCCAGGACTATGCCTACGATTTTACCATCCGATGTTGTTGCAGCATGAAATATGCTTGCGAGGACTGGCACGAATTCACCGTCTTTATTTTTGTAAAAAAGATCAGGAACTGCTACTTTGGCAGGTTCGAGAGTAGGCTGCATACCATTACGAATTTCGTAATGAAGCGGATGTCGTTCTATCTTTCCTATTGACTTTATGTCGTTCATGTTAGCAAGGTGAGATGCACGTCCGGACGTACTGGGCTTTGCGAACGTATTGGTGTGTTCACGTGTTCTGACCGGTGAACTTAATTCTGTAAGACGAAATAGAATTGGAGAAATTTAACACTTGATATCATATTGCATAACTAGAAAAAAATCTCCCCCGAGAGTCATACACTACACTTTTTTGATCACTTCGTATAATTTGGGCGGTTTTCGATTCGGGATAAAAGTGCCGCAAAATGCAAAAAAAATAGTAATCCAAGAAACACGTTTGACCGCCGACCGCCAAATGACATACTGTTGACATACGAAATGCGAGTTTAGCTTTACCAGTTTCAACAACCTCCGCGGGTGGCGGCACTTTCTACTGTATCTGCTTTATGGTCAATGTTATCGGGAAGAATAAATTTACTAAGTTTTAAAAAAATTCAGTGAATATTCGCAAAGATATTACGTAGGAATGGAAATATGACCGTTTCATAGAGAATTACCCACAGCAGAAACTAACTCTCTAACTCTGAATCAGCGAAAAATTTGTTATTTCTGCCAGTGAAATATCAACCTGTGTTTGTGCAAAGAGGCATAGATCACCAGAAAACTTTCGCTGGTTCAGATTTATACAGATTATCCTAATTTTTCTAGTTTCTTTTTATAAGAGGCATACACTTTTTTACATTCAAAGATAAAGGGTATTTCATATGAACAATTTCGAACAAGAAATAATGATACGTATGCTACAATCGTGCTGCAACTAACAATCTACTTAAAACTAGAGGTGATATTATATGTAATATATTACCAAAAGAATGAGGAAACACCGTTACGGTGAAAAAAATCGCAGCAGCCATGGTCCTCATTCTCCTTGATTAGAGCAAACTGCTTTCAGGAAAATTTCTTAAACAATGGAGCATATATATATATATATATTCTACAATGTACTACGCTAATTATCACCTTTCGTAGGAAGAATTTGAGGAGTGAAGCTTGTTATTTGTATTTCACAATCTGTTTACTCCATTCAAAGACATAAAAATAGGGCTCAATTACGACAAATGTCAAAATTTAGAGAAACTAAAGTGGTTTTGAAGTGGTATAACGTGGTTAAAGGCATACCTAATAACACGTTACGTTATCAGTTAGTATCAACATTATAATTTATGTTCAGAATTTTTTTGACGTTAAAAAATAGTGTCATAAAGTTATTATTGCAATGTACAATGTAGCACATAAAGGTTCAGAATTTCGAGAATAAGAATTCAGATGATGTCAAAAATGTAAAAGTTTGAAGAATTGAAGAAGTCCAAAAAATTCCCCGTAACCTAAATCAGTAAATCGTTTTGGATTGACAAAAAATAGTTTTCTAAATAAGATCCTTGCAGGATTACTTTTGTTTTCATCAAAAAACTACGCCTCTTACTGAAAAAATACACGAGTCGTAAAAAGCTCCTCCCCCTTGGTGCATATAATATTTTTTAAAACAAATGCATGATTTGAGACACAATTGCAATAAAGACATGGTTTTTGCTTATATAATAGAGGAGTCCTAAAATTTTTGGAATATTATAAATTGCCGGAAATTTTTAGAATATCCGAAAATTTTTGCATGCTGTAAATTCCTGTGAATTTATGGACATTTAAGGAGCTCATGGAATTTTACGGAAATGTAAAGTATTAGAAAATTTCCAAAAATATGTAGTAATTTATGGTAATTCACCGGTAGCTTATGGCAAATTATTGATCGAACTTGGTCCAATTTGTCAAACAATCTGTCATCGCGATCAAATGATCACTTGATGATCAGTCTTTGGGAGCACGTGCTTTATTGTCGATGTTTCTTATAATCTTCTACCACTAAGTTTAAGCTCACAATGATCATTTAAAGTAGATTGTGAAAATTTATTTTATACCTTTAGATAGCGTGTTTATCCTTCTTTTCAATTAATAAAACCACATTCTGCTATCCTTCTTTTAAAGGTTATTTTCTGGAAAAAATGTATTGCAATATAAGGAGGACCCAATATGGCATTCTTGTTCCTAATGTAATAGACCATATTGGGTATATGGGTTACCCAATATGGCCTGAATACACTTGTCTCATTTTGTTCTTATTTTTGACTTCGTGAATAAAAATGTGCCTAAATTTTAGTTTTTTTATTCACTAAAAACATTGAGTTTTCATATATATTAATTAAAATAAAAACTTTTTTACATTAACATTACTTAAAGCAGCATAAACTTTAGGTAAGCTATATTGGGTCTGGGTACCTTATATCATTTTCATTACTCAGCTCTGACGTCACAGTGTTCGAAAAGCACAACACTGGAACCTCGATTTAGAGACGGTCTCGGGTATGACCTGCGATGGCCATGAATCCGTTCCAAGAATGTCTATGATGTAAACAGTCAGGGCCGTGTGAACCAATGCTCCCAACGCATGCTCCACGCGGTCCTGCGCATGCGTCGCGCATGGCATCCGATTGGATGCTTTTCGCGCGCTATTTAAAACGCTAAAAAATATTTTTCTTCGTTTATTATAAATTATGGCTTTTTAACATACAGATTCATTGTATTCATTATATAATTGATTGTTTTAAATTAATTATTTATATATATATATATAATAATAATAATTATTATTATTATATATATTATAATAATAATATATGTATAATATATATATATTAATTTTTTTAAATCAATTATATTATATTTCATTATATTCATTATTATATTCATAACTCTTAACCTTATTCTTCAAATGAGATTCGCGAGCTATCACATCATTGTACGTTGCTTCAGCGATACCATATTTCTATAAAATATGCTGTTTTGAGGCACCTGATTTCACTTTGTTTACAAGCTCATATTTCTCTTTTAACGTTAAACGCTTCCTCTTCTTTTTCTTCGGCATTTTCGTAATGCATGACCGAAACACTGAAAGCGAACTGCGGCGAGCTGACGAAATTATCCAGTTAGCATACTTTCCGCTTTGTGGCTACGGTACTGCGCAACTCCGCTGAGCTCACTGCGCCTCTCTCCCTCGGATCCTTGGACCCCCTTATCCTGGAATGCAGCCAGCGTAAATTCTAGGAAGACGAATATGGAAGGCCATTAAATGGAGGTGCCAGTGTACTGTGACCCCACTTTACAGGCATGAAAGAGGGCTGAGATCATGCATGTGTTATAAAAATATTTCAAAATGTCTGTCGAACCGATTTTTTTTAATACGAAACGTAATTGGGCGAAAAATTTTCCTTTGGGCAGAAAAATCGAGGCCTAACAAAATTTTTTCATCGGTCAATATTTGACCCACGTGCATCAAGGTCAGAGTTTTAATTGCTTACAAATATTTTTACCATTTTTTTATGGGCCAAAAAATTATGGCAAATTTTATGTGAGCAAAGCTTTTATTAGTGAAAGTAATATACAATTATAAATTGAAAAAGAGATTTGGTTAAAGTTTGAAATTTCGCGTGTTCCTCCCGGGGCCACCTTTCAATGGCATGCTTAGCTGAAGCACACGAGGCCCCGCAGTATTGTTCAGGTCCGGTAACTGCTTTTCTAGTCCCACTTTCTGCCAGCATATCAGCTCTCTCGTTACCTTTAATATTCTTGTATCCTGAAACCCAGATCAGGTTGACCCAGTTTTTTCCAGACACTTCGAGAAATTCTTAGAGGCAACTCCAGACAAGTCTGGATGTCTCCTCCGATTGGAAGGCCTTTCGAACAACTTGACTATCAGAGCATATGTTGATGTGTTGATCAACAAATCCACGTTTACGAATCACCTCTAGACAGGCCTTAATGGCCACAATCTGAGCTTCAAATTCAGTAGAGAATTTGCCTAGTGCGATTGTTAGTTCAGCACTAGGTTTCATCCCAAAATACTCCAGCTCCAAAGCCAAGGGTGTCTTTAGATCCGCCTGTGTTCCAGACGAGTCGTTCCGTTGTAAATTAATTATTTCTCCTCTATTCATCATGCCAATCTTTCTTTTTGGGAAGATCACCTTAACGGGCTTCATAAACGAGTATTCCTTCAACCTGTTATCAGAGTGGATAGGAAGGATTTCATTCCTTGTCAATACAATCTTCACTGTATCATGCATATCAAGAAATTCGGCATTTTTAAGACTCTTCTTGGGAAAAGTCTGTATGCCTCCGCTTCAGCCCTCTGCCTAATTGGAAGATGCAGCGATGGTATATCTAAGATGGACTCCAGCGCCGCTGTTGGGGTTGTTCTCATTGCTCCAGTAAATGCCAAAAAAAGACTCTTTGTAGGCTGTCCAGCTGACTCCTGGAAAACTGATTCTTGGCACCCAGATCAATGAGGCATCAGTTATAATCAGGCTAATGATTACCGTATATACTATAAGCAGCAAACTACCTTGAGTTTGGGGCCCCAGGTTTTTCAAATTGTGCCTCCACAAGCTCAAACGGCTGCTTTGGGCTATTCCACTACCGCATAAACATATGGCTTCCAGATTATTTAAGGACCAAAAATGACGTCCAAGTACTTAGTTGATGTGAGGAAGTCGACCTTCTTGCCATGGAACTTAGATTTACTGATATCAGGTAGTTTCCTGCATCTCGCAAAGACCATAAGGTCAGTTTAATCCGAGTTAACAGATAAGCGAAGCTCGTTGCACAAATTCTCAACAATGTTGAGAGCGTTCTGCATAAGTTCAACTAGAGTGCCCTCATTATTGCATTTTACCAGGATAGCAGGGTCATCTACATAATCTTGTGTGCAAAAACTTGACTCCTTTAACCTACGAATCAAATAATCGATAACGAGTTCCCAAAGAGTGGGAGATAAAACTCCCCTCTATAGACATCCCCTTTCTACCTTCGCTCTCACGTCGCAACCGTGGAGCGACGTTTGGACAACCCTGTCGCACAGCATAGATCGCATCCAACTATTTACGATGGTACCTACATCACGCTCCTCCGCAGAATTGAATATAGATTTCATAGGGGTGTTACTAGAAGCATCCTCTGTGGCTAGAAACGCTGCAATCGCTACATTTCCCATTCGTCCCGCTTTTTGAATGCGGGAGGTAAATGCATAAAGTGCGTCAATGGTAAATTTGCCTTTCTGTGAGGCAAATTGATTACTATTAAGTGGTTTATCAGGTAAGATTCCCTCCTTCATATGAAAATCGATTAACTTCTCCAGTGTTTGCAACAAGAAAGAAGGCTAATCGATCCGAATGATTTGGGCACATAGTATGAGTCTTTCCTCGGTTTCGGTATAAAGATCACTTTAACCTTCTTCCATGCTAAAAGGGTATATCCCATAGCTATGCATGCCCAAAAATGTTACATTATGGTCGCATTAAAACATTCAGACCATCCTGAATCATCCACGGAAGAATATTATCGTCCCAAACGGCCTTAAACGGGTCGAACCGCCGAAAGACCCACCTAATATTTATCCGGCTTGACACCGTACAGTCACTTTCATTGGCCCCATAAGGAGGAGGAGTTAGGCTTAACAGCCCCACCCCTTCTGATGAGTGATCAGGTTCGGAAACAGGTAAATGCACCTTGACGAGGTGCTCAAGGATCTCGCCAGGAGCCTCTATCGTGTCACCTGCTGGCAACATCAAAGCCCTCAGTTGATATGTAGCGTTTTTCTTTCAGACTCTCTGGAGTTTCGCAGTATCAGGTAAATTTTGAATCCCCTGACAGTGCCCCCTCTATGAGTTCCTCTTAGCCGACTCTATTTCATTAGTATATCCTGCTATACCAATCTCATACAAGCTTCAGTTTCCAGTTTTTTTGGCTCTATTGAATAGTCCCCTAGTTCCATTTTTCAAGGTCTGAAATCTATTATTCAATCAATTTATCATCAATTTATCTCATCCTTTTAGGAATAATTGCCAAGGACACTCCAAGATCCTCCCTATCTTTGTCCCAGTCAATCGCTCTTCGGTTCCCATACCTAACCGGATCACACTTGTCAGCCATCTGGGAAAAACATTTATGCCTGTGATCTAATAGGGATGTCACGGGCGATACATGCCACCCCCTGAATAACTCACTACTGGATATAGAGCACATGGTTGAGTCAAAAGCCTCTTGAATGTTGGTGTGTTTCTCCGATTCAATGTAGTCAAATGGGTAGTTGAAAGGTAGTCGAAAAGGTACTCACCTCTGTTGTTGATGTCCTTACTGTTCCATATTGTATGATCTGCGTTCGCATCACATTTAATGATCAGTGGTCATCCTTTCAAGCTTCAGTAATCTACCAATCATCTCCACTCCTCTGATGATGGCGGGTCCCGAGTTCGAGTTGCAGGTATCCTGAGCGAATCACCATGGGCTGACGTCTCCCTCCTCTTTGGTGTTCGATTTCAATCGCTACTAGGTCTTTAGAATAGAATTTGGGTAAGCTAATATAATCAATATTTCTTCGGACGTAAATCGCTGCCCAACAGCTTCGGTGAGGCATGCTCTAGGCATCTCGTCTGAGCAGATGACAGTCAGTAAATTATTCTTAAAGCGGCAGTCTTCAAACCTCGGGATAATGTCGCCAGGTGTAATCCAAGCGATTTTAGTCTCGAGGGCTGCCTCAATAGCCATTGCTTGTTCTGAGTCGAATTTCTCTTGTGGGAAACCCTCAGAAACAATAGTCAACTTCAAATGGCTTTGAAAGTCAAGACTATATGAGTCACCTGAGTCAACAACCCTACCCCTCAAAACTTCCCTGTCCTGTTTAGGTGTGCTGCCTTCAGATGGGGGCCGTTTGGGAGTCTCCGGTGGAGGGGCTGCTCTCCACCTTGAAGCAAAGATTGCTGGTATTGGTACCTCTCCCTGACAGCACCACAGTCTTTTTTCTTATTCAGGGCCTTCTCGGACCCAGTATTCGCGTTAACATTCGCCTCGTTTATGGGATTATTAAAGCTCCATTCTCAGCTTTACCACTTGAAGTGCTAGGAACCGCGTCAGCTTCCAGTGGTTTTGAAGGAAATTTAATCCCTCCATTGGTTTCCATCTTCTCAGATGAAGAAGTTTTTAGAGAGGGTGTCATTGAAGATTCCCCTCCATGTGTTTCCTTGTTACTATTTTGTTTGTTGGAGTCCATTATGATCCCACGAGTAGCTAGCGGAAAAATCGGTCAGTCCTCACAGAACCCCAGTTGTAGGGATAAGGCTACATACGCTGGGAGGTCGTCCGGTATCCCAGGACACCGTTGAAGACACCATACCCTGGTACCATCCGGCTATGGGTGCTGTATTTTCCACACCCTAGCTTGGAAGCTATCTGGCAGCCGAGAGCCACTTGACAGTCGCTTCTTGGTCCAACTAACGTAGGTGCTCAGGGTTGCCAGATGGAGCGTTAAGCAAGTCGCCCAAAATCGCCCAACCCCAAATCTCTATATTATAATTTATAGCTAAAGTAGTAAGTTAAAATTACGTAGAGGGTTCACTGCTGTGTGCGATCGCGTATTTTACGAGTGTGTGCAATAGATCTTCCTGTGTCTCTTTTGGTTATTTAATCATCTGAAAGTCTGCTGTCCAACGGAAAAACCTAGTTAGTGACATTTGCCATTGTGACTATTTTCAAGCATACTTGCATGGGAAAATAACCTGTATGACAAAGTTCACTTACTAGGTTCTTGCGTTGGACAGCAGAAGTACACACGAATAACGATTGCGCACACTCGGGATATCCGTGATCTTCCTGCATGGTTCGCGCCTAAATTTAAAAATGAGTAAAATACGATTTATTTATTAATGAATTGATACTATTAATAAATATAAATAAAAAACCTTGATTATGAAAATAAGTGAATATCTATAAACTCTCAATTATATAATTTTCAAACTACATAACTTATTCAAATTGTTCAAATATACATATTTCAATATTTTTTTGGACGTAATAAAAGGATATAGTGTATGAAATGATATGTATTTAGCTTTTATTCAAATCGGATTATTCATTTATTTGGAGCCAACCTCAAAGAAAATACGGATTAAGATTATTAAATGATAACAAATTAGGATTTTTTCTCAACTAGCATAGTTTCGGAATTGCAAAAAAACAATTATTTCTCTTTTCTGAGTTTATTAGTCAGGAAAATCAAGTTTAGGCTGTTGGAATAAATCAAGCTCCAACCTCAAAATTCAATTGCCTCATCTTACTCGATAAATACTAGCAGTAAATATGTTTTTGTATATACCAGTTTTTGTAATTATACATAAACTCGTCAAATTATGTCGTTCATCAAAGGAAATTTACTAGAGAAAAATATCTGACGGAAATACCAAATGCGCTTGTAAAACTGTCACACATTATTTAGGAGCTTTACAGGTATGTTTATGATTTTGCAAAGTTATTTTTGTATATACCAGTTTTTTGTTATTATACATAAACTCGTCAAATTATGTCGTTCATCAAAGTAAATTTACTAGAGAAAAATATCTGATGGAAATACCAAATGCGCTTGTAAAACTGTCACACATTATTTAGGAGCTTTACAAGTATGTTTATGATTTTGCAAAGTGTTGGATGACGTAAATTAAGTTAGAGGATTGAATCGGCGTAAATTTTCAAAGCACTGTAGAATTCGAAACAACCTGTAAAGTCCATAATTAAATGTGACATTTTTATAAACGCTTGTAGTATTTCGATCCTTATGCTGAATATTTTTACAATAAATGTATTATCAGGCATAGTATACGATGGTCACTCAACAAGTACTTAGCCTCACCGCCCGATGGCGCTGCTATTACGAAAGAGTTTTACCATAGTGCA
>JAUMHM010083482.1:0-13267 GCA_032362435.1 Melikaiella ostensackeni
TTGAAATCAAAAACAAATTTAGTAATTTGTACATCAAAAACATATAACACCGAGCGCGAAGCGCAACGACCGAATCTCGCGCCGTCGGCACGCGAAGCGCCCGATGAGAATGTGCCCGCGATGCGGGAAAATTTTTTTAAATACTGTATGAAACAAGAATCCAACCCTAGCCCAGGTTTGTCCCAACTTAAAGTATCAGAAGAAAATATTTTGATATATATACTAGAGTGCCAAAAAAGTGAGTTTTTGAATTGTGCACACGCTAACCCCTAAATTTCTTCGGTTTGGTGAAAAAATACTGCCATAAATTTTCTTTTATTTTCAGAGAATTTTCTAAAGGTTTCGATGGGCCATTGAGAAATAAGCCCGAAAATGCGCAGAACAAACATAATTTTTTTGAAGATATTATAAGCTTAATATATAAATATTTGTAATTTCATCAAAACTAATGATCTGAAATGGCCACTAAACATTTTTTTTCCTGGAATAATATGCACAGGATTTATTCTACAATATAAAGAGAATATTCGCCATAATAAACAAACTAAAAATATTTATACGGTGTTACAGAAAAAAATTTCGAATTCCGAAATACACAAAAATACGCATTAGTCATAGTTTGAAGATTCCTGTGGTACTTAAAAATGTATTTTCACCTATCATTCACCTGAAGAAGATGTGAGCTAGTTATTTAATGACGATTTCGGTTTAATGCTCTGACAACTATTGATTTTTTAGAATTCGGGTTATTTTGAAACGTCTTTCCCACAAGTTGTAAGGGAAGTGCTTTTGATCTTCCTGATTAGTGAGGTTAGTGTTGTTATTTTGACTTAAAGCAAATCCACGTTCAGCAGCATCATTAACAAATTTCATCTTTACGACTTTCTCTTGAGCATCAATGTACTCCTTATTTTCGGGCCTAAGTTGCGGATCCCAGCTTGATGAACCGCTCCAAGAGCTATAATGTCGATTTTTTTGTCGAATCGCTCACCCAAAAATATTATTGAAAGTTGAAGTACTTCTTTATAATCGTCTTGTCGATAAAAATTTTGAATCTGACGTTGAACGAAGCTGATCAACTCTTTCTTCATCGGTGTCATGAGATAAACTAAGCTCTGACTTTCTAACGCAGATTTGTAACGAGAATTATTAATAATTTTCCATTCACTTCGGAATCTTTTAAAGAATTTGAAGCTTGGCCCTCTTTATGGTCCAGAAAGAGCAGTGAAGAATAAACTAACAGGTAATTCCATTATGTGGTGCCTGCAAACGTGAAGGAACTCATAGCCTGCTTGAGCTGAAGCTTCACCCGTCTCATTATTGATTGATGAAGACTGATTAATGAAAAGAGAACTTTCCGTGTTTATTTGAATATAAATGTGAAATATACACTCGAGTGCTCGAACTGCCCGCTTTCTGGCTACGGAACTGCTCAACTCTGCTGCGCTCACAGAGCCTCTCTGTAGACCCTCTCGATCTCCTCATCAGGGTCAAGAATTCTCGGAACAGCCTAAACCATTTTCAGTTTTCGAAATCTACGTGACTTCTCTTGATATTTTTAAAGATAGGCCTATTGAAGTTATGACTGCGGATTAATTTTTTCACCGTCAACCAGATAAATTATGGATCATTCGGTGTAAATACGAATCATCTTTTACGCTCTATAATTTATCGGTAGACATTTATTATTTTATTATGAGTCAGGAATTCTGAAACTTCGTTTCAATTTTTGCTCTCTTGGAAGAAAGGAAGAATTACAACATTTCATTTCCAAATTAATTGACTCTTTCGCATTTCGCAATTCGTTAGGAAGATAAAGAGACTCCTGAATAAGCTTTAGAAAATACTGATATTGATGTGAGTACTAAACTTGATGGATTCACTTTGTTAAATCTTGCTGCTTGTTTTGGAATACCTTTTACGATGAAGGCTTTCATTGGAAAAATCTTCGACCAATGGTGAAATTCAATCGTATTTCTTTAAGGAAGAAAGGATTTCGTATGGATTTCATAATTGATGATTTTTCTTACTTTTCAACGGATATATTATTTTTTAATAACGAATGAAATATTATATACAATGTACACATGAATGTTTCTTTTTTATCGAGAATTATAATGTTATCAGGCGTTCCAGAAAATAAAAAAAGTTATGAAACGCAATTAATTTAGAAGGCTTAATGAGATTGCGCCTAATAAATACTTATATTGAAGAATTTATATTAGCAAAACTCCTATAGAAATTATTCATATGTGGCATTTCTTCGCTCCAAGAGAATGATGACCGTATTTCGTATTCTGTGCTCCACCTTAGTGCTTTTCACTAATCCTGCTGGTAAGTATAATGGTATTTACAATTTATGATTGTTCTTCAATCGCAGTGTACTTGTTGCATTTTCAAAATTGTTAAAAATGAAGATAACTCGTTTCCTTTCAATGCAAATTGCTCTCTCAATCTTTAAATTGATGAAATTTTACCAATTACTAGTAAAATTCGGCCAATTTGATTCGAGGAGAGTGAGCCACTTTATTTAGGGCTGTATACAGGTATATTACACTAGAGGTCTGATATAAGGCGAATTCAATTTAAGTATTCCTAGAACTGCTGGCCCATGCAGTTTCTCAGCGGTCGGGGCGAGAGACGGTGTTCAACCAAGCCTGAAACACCAGCAGCGTAATCACAAAGGCGTAGTGCCCGGGTGCTGACGTTCGTACTCACATTCGGAGATTGCGTAATATTAGGAAAAGATTCACACATCCCTGACTGTTTACGTTTTGGAGGAACTGCTTCAGCCTCAAGGCCAGTGCGAAGCAATTCCCAAAACTGAGCTTATATTGGAACTCTAGTGTAATTCGAAAAAGATTATAGAATTTTCGTGAGACATAGAAAAGCTTCATGAATGAACGCGTTTCTGTGATATTTTCGACTCTATTAAAACATTAGAAAGGCACTATTGTGAATCTTGTAATTGTGTTACGTTACTTCCACCAAAATAACCTATTCACAACCTCTTACATCAACATGGAAAAAAAAGAATTATTTACACATTCAATCAACTTTACCTTACTCTATTGACATTAAAAATAAAACCACAGAAACACCACGAAATTCGCCAAAGCACAAAATAGCATACCTGATGAAAACACGCAGATATTCATGAAATGGTTTATAAAATGAACAACTCCCATCTTCTGCTAAATCGTCTCAATGAAATGTTATTTTATAGTGAATAAAAAATCGTATTATTGAAAAAATGTATCTGAGAAAAGGTCGACAAGAGACCTCAACAAAGGTTTTCGTGCATAAGTTTAGATTTTGAACGAATGGTTTCTTTCAGCAGCTAAATATATAAAAAGTTTTCATGAAATCGAGAACATTTTATCACTCTTTAATGCTAAGATATATATATTTTCGAGGAAATATTGTAGGCGCAAAAGCTCAAGGCATTACAACCCTCATTCAATTGATTTGATGAAATTGATTCCCAATCAACGACGTTAATTTTGGAATTGGCTCAGTTGAGTGCCAGCTGATTTTCCGTTAAAATTGACAAAAGAAGATTTCAGCTTGAAATGGCCAAAGGCCCACTTGATTTCACCAATTTACAGAACTGTCAATTCAGAACTGCTTCTGAATTTCGGGATACAACAACTATTCAATGATTATACTAAGCTAGTCAGATACTAAGGGAAGCGACGAGGGAACTGATCAGAAATGATGTCACGAGTGAGAGCATAGTAAATTTTGAGATGAATGTCCATCGTATCAAATATATTTTCACAAAAAAATATAATCTCTTCTCCGCGAAACATGATAACGGAAAAATTTATATTTTTGACGCCGGTTATCTTTTAACGGCTCTGTGACTAATTGACGAGTACAATTAATTTTCCCTATCATCGAATAATAGAGTTGTGAACTCAACTTACGAGAATAACATTCTCGTTATCAAATATTATTGGGCCATGGTTAGCCGACCCCGAAGTTGAAGCAATCACAACGCTCACTTTGAGGTGCCGCTTAGTTGAATTTTCGGATCTCGAATCACTGAATTTGGAGAGGAAAGAATTCGCGAGCACGCATCTAGAAACTAGCGATTCATGACAACTGAACGCGGAGATTAACCACCGGTCAGCCATAGCTGACGGCTTTCAAATTCGGCCTCCATGGCCCACATGAGTGCGAGTTACCGATTATCAAATAAATGTTTTGATAGTGAGAAACGAAGGATAATTAAACCTCACCTGCGACCACTCGCCGACCCTGTAGCAAACCCCGTAAAAACGGCATCCTCCGGTTACTATGTGTGAAGAGGATTCGGCAATATAATTTTTGAAAGAGTGTTGCTTTTGTGAGAGCATATTTTGCTCAAACCCATCAATTCCAGCTGTTCGCAGGCAGCTGTCAACATTTTAGACCCTCGTTCCAGTACTCAGGAGTCGTCTTTAGTACTAAAATGATGTTACTATCCATTAATTTCTACAAGTGATAAGATGCCACGTAACAACTCCTACCGGACAGGATTCAACCTACCGGGTCGAATACTTTATGAGGCTTCGTCCTCTTCTCTTTCTCATCTATTGACTTCTATTTATGGAGAATTGTCAGTAGTCATCAGACCAGGACACTTTTAGATCTCGTTTCAAGAATGA
This sequence comes from Melikaiella ostensackeni, assembly GCA_032362435.1. Lineage (NCBI taxonomy): Eukaryota > Metazoa > Arthropoda > Insecta > Hymenoptera > Cynipidae > Melikaiella > Melikaiella ostensackeni. Next base: position 4,653 of record JAUMHM010083482.1, read on the forward strand.
TTTAGAAATATTTTGAATCAATGTTTCAGTGACTCAATTCCCAATGCTGAATGCACGTGTTTTTGAATTAATTGATCATCAATGAAGCCTACAGCGAAACAAAATCATACAATGTCAATCGCCTAGGACGGGAACCAAAGAAATAGACTACTGTTCAAGCTCCTTTGCTTTTATACTCTTAAGTGCGCCTAGAAGAAAAACTAAGAAAGTCTGATTTCACTTTCCGACCGAAAGGATGAAACATGCTCCAAAATGGATGCAACTTGATACAAATTGAGTCACTTATTCAAACCTACGATACTTTACTTGAATTCAAGTTTATTATAGCCACATAATGAACATGCTTCCGGAAAACTGAAGTCATTGATAAGAGTGAAGATATGGTATCTAATTATAGTTTCATTTGTTGGGGTACGAACCTCCTCCAACTCGGGCTTACACTAATATGGTTATGTAAGAAGGAAGAAAAATCGTTAAAAAATTATTTTGACGCTTTTCCCCTCTTTATTACCGATGACTCAAATAGAATTAAGTCAACCTAACACGCTTCCAGCCAACGTGGGCCCAGATAGTCTGAAAAACTCAGAATCCTACTTTCAATAAGATCGATTGCGCAGTTTACCACGCTCCACCATATCCAGTTCTGAATATGAGTGGTGTTGCTGGTTACTGGCGTAGCCCTAGTCAATGTTGATCTCCGCTTCGTCCTCTACTTCAGTGATGTGCTCGTCCATTGATTCGGAGTCGCTTTCCTTTAGAAGCAAACGATCAATCTCGTTTTGCCTCTAACGCTCAGTCTTAACCATAGCTTCATTGTCTACATACTTCTGGTAGTGAAAAGCGTAGTAAAGGTCCGCTAGCCTTCCTTCCGGTATGCAAGCTTATAAACGTTTGGCGAGATCACCTCTACCAACCTACATGGACCTGTTAATTTGGGTCACAGTTTCTCAGCTACGTTGTCTCCTGCTCTTAAAAGTGCGTGGTTCGGCTTCTCTACTAGATTCCCGACTTCAAACTGTTGATCGCGGTGATGATGCTCATAATACCTGGCTCGCCTGACAAATGCCTGGTCTTGGCACTGTGCGATTGAGTCGATCAGGTAGGTCATTTTCCGCACGGCCTTATTGTTGGATTCTGTTCCACTATCTAAATGGAGGACCTAGGGTGTTCCCCAGCGTGTCACGACGAGCTCCAGAAACGAATCAGTGATGCTTTCTGAAGTGACAGCCTTTAGTGGCAACTAGATTCATTTCGAAAATTAGTCCTGGAATAATATTAGATATTCGTATGCACGCTAACTTCGGGGAAACGGCCCCATTACGTTCGATGCCACCACTGCCTATGGTCTTTGGCCCGCCTGCTTAGCCATCAATCTTCTAGGCTGTGCTTGTTCAGGCTTATTCAGTTGACACGTCTGGCATTTTCGTATACATGCCGACACGTCCTTAAACATCCTAACCCAGGGGCAACGAATCGACGCACGATGATACGTCTTCTCAACGCCCAAATGACTTGCCTCAGGGGTCTCGTGAACTTGTTCTAATAATTATAGTTGATTGTCCTTTGGAATTACTAATATCCAGACATCCTGGTCAACAATAAGATCCTTAAATAGCGGATTGTTCGGATACTTATAGAGCCTTCCGTCCACTACTATCCACCCGTGATACTTCTGTGGCGTGTTGATCACAGCGTCCCTTCGCTGCGCAAGCAATTCATCCCGTAACGCTTCGATGACCGCTAATCGATTCGTCTCTTCTTTGTTTGTGGACTCAAACATCCAAGATAGGGCATCAGGCACGTGGTGCATCGCCATCTTCCTATGGAGGATCTTGAAGTTATCCTCCATAAGATCGAAGGCCTAGCGGGCTAACAGATCGATCGGAATTCTCAAGTTGTACAGCCACTTGAGACCGCTTTGATCGGTGATTAATTTGAAGTGGTAGCCCTCCAGCTCTCAGATCTCAATAAATCGCGTGGTTTCCGAAAATGTGATTGACAAGCGGGCTTCGCCGAATATGGTTTTGATGGTACCATTGGCCATCATGGCTTCGCCCGATTTTAAATAATCTACCTGATAGCCACGCTCTATCGAGAGTTTTAATCCCGTCGAACCAATGTGAGTCCTAGACGAGCCAGTATCGATTAGTGAGTGGAACTTAGGAGCTACCTATCTCTACATTTATATAGGGCCGCAACAAGCTACCGATTCCGAATAAAATCGACTTCAGGTTTAAGCCTTGATGATCACCCGTACCCATCGAATCAAGCGATCCTTCAAGTCCGATAGACGGTTCGGACGTTGAACGACTGATTGCATCGAATAATGAACCGGGACAATGGTTTCCTTGGCCCTCGAGTTAAGTCAGAATTGAATCAGGGCTTGGAGATGGCCCACCTTACAGGGCCTCTGAAGCTTTAGACTTCTTCTGAGTCGAGTAAACTTGAGCCATGATGCTCGTTTCGAGATTTGAATTATGCTGAAGGTCGGAATTAATCGGAGTCGCAATTCCGTCTGATCCGAACATGCTCCCCACAAGTGTGGCAAAACTTTTCCCACGTAGTTGGATATGCCCTTCATTTGTGTTCGTTACTCGCATAATTAAAGCATGAAGGCTGTGCTTTCGGTTCAATTTTCGGTTTTAGAGTCGTTTCCTGAATCCGGTCCGATTTGTCCGCCGAACCCGTTGATTGAGTTTGGTTGGTCAATGACGGCCCTGACTTATCGAAGCCAGCTTTCTGGTTTTTACAACTTCCTGTATCAGAACTCTTAGTCCTATCAGGTGATGGATTCTTGCGATCCAACTTCACCATGAATTCTACTATTAATATCGCTAGAGCCTCGATTTATGAACTGGAGCCTCCTGATTGCAATCCGGCTCCACCTTCATCTTCCCAGGTTGGTCTACTCCCTTTCGTGTAAGCCAATTCCGGGAAGAGCGAGTCGCAACCCCTGTTGACGGGAACTTCGATTCAAGGATATGCTTAATTCAGGGAGTCGAGAATAATTCGATAAATAAATCAAACTTTTGTTGTAATTTTCAATGCGATGTTAAGTGACGTCTCATCGACAAACATATGGTCAACCGATATGTTGCACAAGTTGGTTCAGCCGAGACGGGTGAATCGAGGAGTCAGATCAGTTGCCAGTTAATTCAGAGCCGCAAATGAGTTCGTTGTTTAATTTTATTTGATTGTTACATAGATGTAACGTTTAAGATTCACGAGCGAATTATTCATAGTGAACTGTAACAGCCGTTATCGAGATTTAAATCATCGTTACATAGACGCAACGTTTTTATAATCCACGAGTGAATGATTTCCTCAGAAATGTAATGTCTGTTATTTAGTTTTAAATCAACGTTATATAAATTTGATGTTTGAGAATCACCAGTGAATTACTTTTAGAGAATTGCAATATCCGTCACCAAGATTTGAATCCTTGTAATATAAGTGCAACTCTCCAAAATTTCACGAGTGGATGATTTTCAGATAAATTTGATGTATGTTATTTAGTTTTAAATCAATGTCACACAAATGTAACATTTGAGACTCACCAGTAAATTGTGTCACTTTTTAAATTCACAAGTGAATAATTTTCTCCAACATCTGGCATTTGATACTTAGTCCTGAATCAATGTTACATAAATGTAACATTTAAAATTCACAAGTGAATTATTTTTCCAACATGTGACATTTCTTTTTTAGTTTTGAATCAATGTTACATAAATGTCGCATTGGAGATTCACAAGTAAATTATTTCCGAATCCATTTCAAACATATTAAACAAAATATAAACAAATCAAAATCATATGATGTGGTATCAATTTGCAAAAAATATATGAGAATATACAACAGATTAAATTGCATAATATGGGTTGAATCAAATATAGTCAGGTGAATGTTCAGTTTCATATAAAATACGTGAATATCAGTTTGCATATAACTGATGAATAACAATTCCGATTACCCTTATTGAACATTGATTCAATTGAATGCGAATTGTTATTCAATTCATTTTCTCAAAGTGAACATTCTCGACAACTTAACTGTTTTCTATTCTAAAAAATAATTTCATAATTCTCAAATACAGTAACTTATTCTAAAAAATTTTTGTTTTTAAAAAAATTGTTTAAACAATTTCAGCCATAGAAAAATTTACTTTCAAAACTGGAAACAGTACAGTTCCGAAAGGTAAAACAGTTATTAGATCTCAGAAATGATGAAATAAATAACATCTATAATAGTACTTTTGTAATAGAGCTAGGAGATAATACTTTTCACAGAATACTTCAAGCTTCATTAGCATTTTGTTGATGAAGGCAAGGATCTTAACACATGGCACCACTTTCAAATCACAGTATGTATCAAAAACTAAGAAAAAAACATCTTTTTTGTCGACTACTGGCTGACCTTGAATTGGATACATATACTCATGTTCAAGCTTCACGTAGACTCTTCTCGTTGTTATAATAGAGATATCGATATGAATATCGATCGAATTGACCACCTAAAGGAACATCAAATTTAGGGAGAACTGGATCGATGCTGACTTCCACATCAAAGTTGTTGTTGTTAGCATAAGCAACCAACCTAAAAAGAAAAAAAGGATCAGTCACGCACGTTCCCGGCATAATCACTTAACCTCAAAACAGTCCGTTATCTACCACAGTTTCTTATACAGAAAAGTTAATTCCACAGGCATGAAAATGGACCGAAATCACGGGGGTTTTATAAAAAAGATTTATTAGTATACGTTTGACTTTGCTATATTTCAACACATACGATATGATAATAATTTACAAATACTGAAACAAATGACCAAATTCCCGAAAAAATCGTACTAAAAGACAGACTCCTAACGTAGCGGTCTAAAAATCAAATTTCATTATTTTTCTTATATTTAAATACTTATTTCAAGAAGGAGTATATAACGTGGAAAATTCAATTCTTAATCGCATTTTCACATGCCAAGAGTTTGCTTCAATTCATGCCATCCCCCAAAAAATGAGTCTAAAAGAAAAACGACAGCATAGTAGTATTCTCTCGCGTCCACTCCCCCATTCCATTCACCGCTAACAAAAAAGAAGTTTTTTGATCAAATTTGGGATTCCTATAATCACCAGATTTTCCCAGGATTTCCAGTATTTTGATATGCATGGCAGTGGTTGTTTCCGGACCGAATATGAACCCAGAGCCGTGCCTTGAATAGCTTTTTTTTATAGGCGACACCGAAACGGGATGACAATTTTTTTCTACGACCTGGAAATGAAGTTTTTTAAATGATTCTGAAAATGTTTTAATAACCTCAAAAAGTTTGAACACAACAGGGGGCTCAGAATTTGTAGAAACTACTCATTTTGGACACGATTATCGAAAAGAATACCGAAACGGATACGAACAATGAAGCAGATAAGAATAAAACGGAAAAAGGGTGTTCACTTAAGGATGCATAATAAAAAGTATGATTAATTTAATTAATTAACTGAATTCCTATTTATACTTTTTTTGCAGGATCAGTTTGGCCATTTGGAGGAAGGGTCGCAATCCATCCTCTTCCCATCCAACTTAATGTTCATCATTTCGAAAGTTTCATAGATCGAGGTCGACCTTACCAGTTACTAGGAGGATATTACTATGTAGGAACAGATAAGGATCAGAAGTACGTCATCGGAGTTATCCTAGATGGAAATTTACTTCCATTCGTTGTTCCTGTTCCTAGAGTGATTCTTTATACTACCTATGTAAGAGTTAAATTACGCATAGATGGCAATAATGCTGATCACATTGTAGCAATATCGAGTGAGGATCCTGTAAATCGTCAGTTCTTCACGCGATTCGGACCAAAAGACGTTCGTGCTGCCAAAATACCTGAGATGCAACTATGATACCACTCAAAAGTATCCATATTTTTGTTTATATTCATGATTTTCATTTATAAAAATATCAAGAACTGCAGCATTTTCTGTGAGAAATATTACATTATAAACCGTACTAAGGTACTTTATTTGTCTGCACTCTATTTATCTTTTTACGTATCTGCATTTGTACAGTCCAAACGCCATCGAGACGAATGAAATACATTATGGCAAAAAATATAATATATTGCATGGAAAAAATTTCATAAAATGTTTCTATTGATTTGGAAATCCACGGAACACTTTTCGATGCTAACACAGAAAATTTGAATAAGCGTATGGTAATGACCCTTTTTTTTATTACATTAAAAATCTTGCTTCGAAGAAATTATTTGGCAATTTTGTATCATACCGTCTGATTGTGAGACAAAGTTGGGATATAAAATTTGATAAAATTTCAATCCAGGTACTCCTGACATAAGATTAGCTGACTATCTCCGGTAAGATTTACCCAAAAAATTGGGTATGGTTACCATATCAACTATATTGTATTTTCTTTTGTGGCAGCGTAAAGACTTTCAACTTTACCTACCTTCAAAATAACGCACAAGAAATACTCTTCTGTTGTTAAGGAATAATACAAATCAAAAATTTCCAAAAATAAATAAATACAAGATATAATAATATAAATTACTTTCCTGTTCTTTCCCCATTTTCCCTTTTTCATGAAAAATTTGCCCGTATTGAGCTGAATTGAGTTGAGCAATAATTCAAGTTGTATTCACTTGAATAACTTGAACTTTTCGAATACTTCTTTAAATCATTTGAGATTCTTTAAAATTTCATGGAAAACCTTAACATCTCTGAAGTTGCTATTGAATTTCTTTGGAATCATTTGAAATTTTTCAAAATTGTGGAAGAGGAAGTGCTACTATCGCTGAGGCTACTTATTTCATGTTAATAGTTGAGCTAGGTTTTCACACAGGGTAGCGACAACACTCTAGATACTGTCCTAAACCTGATGCTAGCGTTTTCTTTAGTGAAATTCAATATTATGCGTTTAATAAATGAACGATTGTGTCAACGACCCTGAAGTTTAAAGAGTAACAAAGAGTTTATTTAGACATTTTTTTCATCCCTTCTACGTTGAAGCCACCATGATTTCTTGTCACTATAGGATCTGCATATAGATTTCAGATTTGTGAAAATTTTATAAATAAAACTGAAAGTCCTGTCAAAAAACTTAAGATAGCCACAGACTCTGCACGGCAATATCTCCAGGCATTTTTGGAATTATGAAAAAAACTTATTTTTTTAAACAACTACATTGTTCCTAACATTTTGGAATTTATTTAATAATCAAGGAAAATAAGTAAACGTTCATCACCAAAATATGGCTCAGACGGTTGAGTGCTCGGACTTCCTACTAGAGGTCCGGGGTTCGGCCCCTGAAGCGGTAAAATCACCTGGAGATATTGCCGAGCTGAATCCAAAGGTATCTTTCTCTTTTTGATAGAACTTTTGGTTCTATAAATGAAAATTGCACAAGTCCAGAAACAATAGCTAGATCTCCCAGGAGCATAGAGTCAGGGTAAGTGAAGCAGATTAATGAAATACAAATAATTTCGGAGGACAAAGGTGATACCGATTAGTGTAATTTACGCTGAAACATTTTAAAGAATTTTAATTGGTACTTTATGTTTCACCTTAGCGACTTTCATTAATCCTTTCGGTAAATATGATAATGTTTATCATTTAGAGTACATTTTTAATTTCAGTATAATAAATTCAATTAGCTGTGTCTGACAGTAACGTTTTACTAGTAACATGTTATCGGAGACGTTAATTTTTTTCACTGGTAACGGTAACGCGTTACAATTTTCGGGTGACGGTATTTTCAAGTAACTCACGTTACTGTGCATGACTTTATGAAATTTTCAAATCCTGTATGTACTACACTTTTGTCACTGAAAAGTTTTCGAGAATCCGCGAAAAGTTCTTCTCCTGTTTACACAAGAATTAAGAATTTTCGTTGAAAACAGGGGTCAATTAAATGGGAATTATTTCTTAGAAAATGATTTACTAAGGAAGGAAAAACAAACAAAAAATGGGAAAACTTGTTGACCTACGCGTGGATAATCGAATTGCACATTCAACGATTCCAAATAAATTATACCTTTTTAGGAACCTAGTAAGCTACTTTTTCCCGTAGTGATGATTTCAAATTCCACAGTTTTTCATTTTCGGCCCATTCTAGTGTGCAGTGAAGTTCAGAATCATTCAATCTTTAGACTGATTGATAGAATCAACAAAAAAATGCTCTTTCAGGACTTTCCAATGTTCAGATCCATTCACCTCATCGACAGCTCTTTCCAGATCAATAAATGCACAGAAAACTCTTTTGTTTACTCTCAAACTCTTTTCTATGATCTGTCTCGAGCTAAATATTTAATCCGCACATGATCTCCCTGGCATAAATCCACATTGAACTTCCCAAATCCTTTCTTTAGTTATTCCTATGACCTTCTCTATCAGTATTTTTGCAAATATTTTGCCGACGGTACTCAATAGACCAATCGCTCTATAATTGACACAGTCGCCTTGATTACCCTGTCCCTTGTAGATTGGGAGGATAATCGCCTTTTTCCAATCAGTTGAAACTTCACCATGCCCAGCACACATTCATAAATTCGCTCAGCCACACAAACAAATATCCGCCACCGCTCTTAAGCATTTCAGCGGTGATGCCATCCATAC
>JAUMHM010083483.1:0-13266 GCA_032362435.1 Melikaiella ostensackeni
GCATTACTCCATCTAGATGCCTCACTTCTAAAAGCCCGAGTAAAGAAAGCAGAGGTGAACAACTTCCTCGAACAGCTTCACAACAAGAAAATGCACGGAAACTTTCACAGAAATGTAAAAGATCATTCCTTGTCGATGGAGTTAACATTTGCTTTCCTTAAATCATCCGGACTTAATTCAAGTACAGAGGGTTTTATTTTCGCGTGTCAGGACGATGTCATTTCCACCTTGGTATACCGTAGCCGCATCTCACGTGAAGAAGTCCCCAGCGACAGGTGCAGAGCGTGTCATGCACATTCTGAGCACCTACGGCACATACTATCCGGGTGTCCCTCTCACGCGGGAACGACGTATCTCGACAGGCACAATGCGGCCCTGAGAGTGCTTTATTACTATCTTTGTCGCTCTTATGGTGTTAACCGCGACCCAGTCCTGCCGAACGCTCCCAGAGGGATAGAGTCAATTGTCGAGAACGAGTTGTGCAAAATTTACTGGAACTTCGATTTCAGGCTAAAAGTTGTACACTCGAGGCCTGACATCATACTTCTTGACAAAGAGAAACGAACGAAGTTCGTGATTGAATTCTCGGCTCCGGCCGCCGCCAACATCACAGTCAAGAAGAAGGAGAAGAGGAAGAGGTATCGAGACCTTTTACGGGAGCTGCGGGGAGTGTACAAAGAATATTTGGCTAGAATGATTGTCCTTGTCATCGGTGCTCTCGGAGGTGCGAAATTATCACTGGTTCGGACCTCGAAGCCATACCCACGTGCCAGAAAAATGCTAAGGCACTTGCGAGATGGATGCAAAGAGCTTACATTCTTGGGTCGCTTCGTATCCTTAAGACTCACGAGAGTTTCGCCGGTCCTTCATTATGATTCCAACATACCATGTGGTACGAATGGGATTTTTCATACAGTGGACTTTTCCTCTTTTCAAAATTGAGCTGGGAAAATAAAGTCGAATTTGATAGAAAACTTCAATTTTTTATTTTCTAAAATCCGTGCTTATATAAGGACCAAATAATTTTTGTGGCCACGAGATTTTTTTTCTCAAAAATTGGATTTTTCAAACTTTTTCGCGAACGATGTAAAATATCATAAAAGAGTAAAAAGTCTTTTTTCTAGAACGTTTTCAAATGAGCAAACTTTTTGGAAAATATTTTATTTTATCTGTTGTTTGTAATAAAAATGTGAAAATTTAATTTTTCGGAAAAAATTCTCGTGGCCACAAAAATTATTTGGCCCGCGGAAAACTCACAGGATGTCTTCCTTATGAAAATAAAAATTCAACAAAGAAATGTAAAAGAAGTAAAAAGGTAGGTATTTGGTAAAAAGAGGCTTTTTATGTTTATGCTTTCAAAATAATCGATGCCATTTCGTTAATTTTGAAACTTTTTACAATTTTCCAACAGATTTTATAAGAGGGCGATATACCTGACTAGAATCTGGAAAAAGAGTAAAATTTCTCAATTAGTTTCAAAGTTATAGAGGTGTAGAGAGCGAATTTGTATTTTTTTTGCAAGGAGAAGCTTTCAAAGTTCAAATACTCAAAATTTCCCAGAATATTTTCTCTTTCTAAAATCGGAGAAATACGTGTAGTCTACTTTCTTCTAGAAAATAACATATTTTTCCGACAAGAGATTCTACGACTTGAAGTGTATCTGTCTGATTTGAAATGGATCTGGTCTTCGTATCAGAAAAGGCTTTCTTGTTCATTTTCAAAAAATCATAACTCGTTTACAACGAATTTTTGTAATGGTTCTTTTTTTATTTTTTATTTTTAATTACTGGCACAAATCGTACACAAAAACTTTCAACACAATTTTCACAATCGTAGAAAAATATTTAAAACTTTACCAAAAAAGAAATAAAAAATGTACACTCATTCACATTAGAAAAGCATTTTTCCATAGTTCAGGGTTTCCAGCGGAGACCTACGATAAAATTTCAGTATATTTCCCGTACAGCTCCTTTTGTTAGCCAATTAAATAACCTCCTCCAATCTGGAAACATTTCTATATAATGCTTCTCTACGAAAGATAATTATCGTTTAGCAGACCACTTTTTGACAAAAAAATTTCAAATAACACCTTAAAAATGACACGAGATTTTTTCTGATACATTTGAGGACATTTTGCTAATAAATTTCGCTACAAAAAATGTTATATCTCTTGAAAAAAAAATATAAATGCACTACATTTGTAGAATACTGAGTTGTGTGTTTAAGAAATATATATTAATCTAATTGAGCTTAAAAAAATTTGGTCGAAAAGTTGTGGATATTTCAGTTTTTTACCTATCAATGTATCATTTAACGTGGAAAAATGATAAATCCAAGACGTGTCTAGACGTGTTGATCATAATGTAGAACCTTCTAGAATCTTAAGACAAAAAGGGAAATATATGAATAGACAAAGGAAGTAAATATGTTGTAAATATAAAACGTATGTTTGAATTTTCGATAAACAGATTCAAGATTACTTATGATTTTAATGACGGATTGCATTTAACGTTGCCAAATGTTATATTCAAGACGTGTCTAGATCTAGACGTGTTGATTATAATGTAGAACCTTCTAGAACTTCAAGACAAAGAGGGAAATATATGCATAGACGAAGAATGTAAATGAGTTGTGAATATGAAATGTATGTTTGAATTTCTCGTAAAAAGATTCAAGGGTCTCATGATTTTACTGGCGCATTGCATTTATCGTTGCAAAACGTTTTATCAAAGACGTGTCTAGACGTGTTGATTATAAAATAGAATCTTCTAGAATTTTAAGACAAAGAGGGTAATATAATTAAAATTAAATATATGTTAAGTCAATCGAATAGCATGGGTAAAAAAGACATCTAAAGAAATGAAACATTTTTGATGGTAGGTCATATACTTAAGATTCTTAACGCTGTATTCTGATGTCGAGTGCCGAGTGCCAAGCGAAAACTCGTGATAAGAGATGTGTTTAGACTTAGATGTTTTGATTTTAGAAATACTGCTGCACTGACCGTCTAAGGCAGCATGTATTTTAGTTATTATGCTCATTTTTTTCCGCACTACTTAAAATCAGTGCGAAGCTCAATGCATCTATCTCCGTACGTGTTGCATGTAATGATACTGTAATCCTTTTTCGAAGCTCAAGATAAGGCGTTTTGTTCAGGGTCAACTTTAGTAGGGTAATTCTGTGAGAGACTGAACCCCGGCAGAGATGGAACCAAAAGTTTTTAGCGATTGCTTGTACGAGTTAGCGCTGTGAGACTCAAAACTTTTCTCGAACTAAGTTTGTCACCTATTTGTCTTCATTTAATCGCTTTGGGATGTAGCTTGAGTGCTTACCTTGATGCCTGTGTACCTTTTGAAAGGCAGGTACAAGTTGTAGATAATGTGGGAATAAATTTTTTATTTTTCTTGAATTTTTTATTTTCCCCTTACAAACGGGAGAGATGGAACCTTTTTTCGGGATGAGATGAAATAGTCGCAACCTTACAAATTCATTTTTTTCTTCGATATTACACTGGAAAAATCATATTTGGTCGAACTATGATTTAGTTGATCTAACTTAGTACGTACTTATATATGAACAACCGCCTTGATTCTCCAGAAAGAAATGCCTCCTCTCTACACTCGAAAAGCAAGCTCCAATCGAGGAAGATGGGACCCAGAGCAGACGAAAGAAGCTGTAGAAACGGTCAAAAGAAAGGAATTAAGTTTCAAGTAAGCTGCTTGAATGTTTCATGTTCCTGTGGGGACACTTCATCGAAAAGTCAACCTCGGATCCGGTAACAGCTACTCTTTGGGGCCCTCAAGAACGTTGGGATATTCTTATCGAAGCTTTATTGTACCTTATGTAAAATTGCATATGTTAATTTCACATTTTACAGGTTGCTTAGGCTTGCAAAAAGAGATAAAATTGGCAGTTTATTTGAAAAAGCTTTGCGAGTATGGCTTCCCTTTAGACAGGGCCAAGGTTCGTCAAGTAGCGTTCCTTTACGCAGAGCGATTGAAGATTCCTCACAAGTTCAACGTAATGATCCAAATGTTTGGATACGACTGGTTCTCTTTCTTCATGCGACGCAACCCTCAACTATCGATATGACAATTGGAGGGCCTATCGATCACCGGGGCGCAATCATTGACCAGGGAAATTGAACAGCGGTTTTACGATTTGCTCGAGAAAGAAGTTGATGGATATCAGCTCTGAGACAAGCCTCAGAATATTCAGAACGTTAATGATTCTGGAATCCAACTCATCAATAGCGTCCAAAAAGTCGTTACACCAAAAGGCGTGAAAGCTGTGAATCAATTGACCACGGAAGAGAGAAGGGAAACAGTCACACTGGTGGGCTTTTGCTTAGCTGAAGGGCATTTTTTCCCACCAATTCTCATACTTAAAGGTAAAAATTTAAAGGCTGCGTTCCAAGATGGGCTTCCTCTGGGTTCGAAGGTTTATATGAACCAGAAATCAGCTTACATCAACACTTCGCTCTTTTTCCGATGGTTTAATGAAAATTACTTACCTCGAAAACCCGCGGGAAGGAACATTCTCATCCTAGACGGTCACTGCAGTCACTGTACTTCTGACGCACTGCTCGAATGTGCCGAAGAAAATGGAGTATCGCTGCTGTGTTTGCCATCACATTCAACTCATGCCCTCCAACCACTCGACAGAACGTTTTTCGCTCCTTTCAAAGCATACTCCAAGACAAAAACCAACTCATGAGTCCGTCGACACGTGGGGCGCAAAATTTTAAGGTACCAGCTGGGGCCTCTTGTTCGGGCAGTTTGGAACAAGGCTGCTATAGTCGGCACGGGTACAAGTGGTTTTTCAGCTACTGGAATCTTTCCTTTGGATCGAAATGCGATTCCAAATCACTTCTACGCTGCTTCTGTCGGTGCCAAAGAGAATAGCCTCATTGTAAAAAAGTCCGAGGAACCAGAGCCCGAGCCACAGCCCGAAGAGCTACAGTCCGAGGGAGAAATCTACGGTGAACAGTCAGATGCAGCGGACACTGATGCTGTTGACGACGCTTCAGGGAGAATTGCAAAAGATGAAGAGACGACGTCACCAACGAAGTGTCTTGTTGAGATAAGTCCCATTCCAATCTTGCCAGCAGAAAGGAAAACGCGACGCAGCCGCAATGACGCGGTGCTCCTGACGTCCCAAAAAAACCGGGAGATAGTACGTAAAAAATACATGCAAAAAAAGAAAGTCGCAGAGAGTAAGGAGCAAGTGCAGGAGAAGAAGAGAAAGAAGGTCCTGAAAAAGACCCTAACCAAAGTGAAAAGGAAATTGCGTCTAGAGGACACTGATGATGAAGATACAGCAACAGATGACAACTCAAACGACGAAGATTAGATCCCGATACGCAGCGCTCGAAAGGGAAAGCCACTGTCAAGCAAGCTGCGAAAACGCAACGTACGAAAAGCATTGCAAATAAGGAAGCTAATGCAAAAGATAAAGTCGGCGCAATAGAATTATGTGTGGAGTGTAACGCATCGATTTAAGAGGGAAAACGCAAGAACTTGTTGCGATGCAACAGTTGTAAAAATTTTCTGCACTCAACTTGCTCTATTTTCGATGCAAGTTGCATTGATTGCGGGAGAAACTCTTTGAAAAACGTTCAAAAATAAGATGAGCAGTGGATTATTCCGCTTTTAATCGTCATAAGTTCCTGAATGTTCTTCAAATTGTATTTCGATTGTTCTTAATGCTTTCAAGTATTTTTCCAATTTTTCTTGAAGAAGTCTTTCAATTATTCTTAATGTTCTTAAAAATTCTTCTTATTGTTCTTAAAAATATTCTTGATTAAAATAAACGATCTGATTTGCAGCATTAAGCTTTTATATATCAATTTCCCAGCATATTTGTCTCATTTCATGGAAAAAAGGCGTTCCATCCCACCCGCAAGATTCCATCCCTCCCCAAATCGTCATTTTTTTTCAATTCGGAAAAAAATGATAAAATGATACAATACCGAAACCGCTTCACGTACTATATTTATAGACAACGGTTTGAACTTAAGTTTGGTACATTAAATGTACTATTTCCGCAATTCCCATCGAATTTGTGATGATTTGGAAAAAGGGGTTCCATCTATTCTGGAATTACCCTATACATCAAAAGTACATTGTTCGATGAGTTTATCTCTCAATATGTGATACAACACTGGAGATGAAGTTGTATACATTTGATTCAAAGATTTATACTCGTTCTACTATTTTTCATCAATATTGAATTTCGATTTTTTTAGAAGATTTTTTCAGCAATATCAATTTTACATTCCGCGATGGTACATTATTGTTGCACATCGTATGTTTTTTATAAAAATTCCATGCATTCCATCATAGAACCTTCTATAACTTTAAGACAAAGAGGGTAATATATAAATAGATAAAGACAGTAAATAAATCATAAATATAAAACGCTCGTGTTTAGATTTATTTTTCTGTCTTGCTCAGCAAAAAAACGTTTTTTCAACATTGTATATTCAATATTCTATGTCTAAGAACGAGCATAAACCTTTGAATAAAATGTATATAACCTCATTTCAAATGTTGTATTACATATTGAGAGATGAATGCATCGGAAAATCTATACTAAATTGATCTATACTAAAGTTGTCCCTGAAAAGAACGCCTTATCTCGAGCTTCGCACTGATTCTAAGAAGCGCGGCAAAGAATGAGCATAATAAGTAAAATACATGCTGCCTTAGACGGTTAGTGCAGCAGTATTTCTGAAATCAAAACGTCTAAATCTAAGCATGTCTCTTATCACTGATTTTCGCTCGGCACTCGACACTCGACATCAGCATACAGCGTTAAGAATCTTGAGTATATGACCTACCTTCAGAAATGCTTCATTTCTTTAGATGCCTTTCTTACCCATGCTATTCGATTGACTTAGAATGTATTCAATTTTAATTATATTACCCTCTTTGTCTTAAAATTCTAGAAGATTCTATTTTATAATCAACACGTCTAGACACGTCTTGGATATAACGTTTTGCAACGTTTAATGCAATGCGTCATTAAAATCATATGTAACCTTGAGTCTATTTACGGAAAATTCAAACATACGTTTCATATTCACAACTGATTGACTTTCTTTGTCTATTCATATATTTCCTTCTTTGTCTTAAAGTTCCAGACTGCAGAAGAATGTTTTTCATGAGTTATTTGCACTTTAAAAATACGTTTCTAATTAAAGTAGTCGCCATTATTTAGACAGAAAGCAATAAATCATCCTTAGTTTCACATATAAGCTATATTACGCAGCAGAAATGACAAAGATAAAACAAAACATTACCTTGAAAGTACTTACGCGAAATAATAAATAACGTTGGAGTTGTTTACACTAATTTCGTTTTTCACAATTGTCCAATATCATGTCATGACGTCATTAAGAACATTCTAGAAGCTTAGCACGGACACGAACCACTTGAGCTGTGGAATGGTCTCAATTTCGGTAACTATATCGGTAACAGAATGTATAATTAGAAACCCCCTTGCTTATCTACTCAGAAGGCTATTTATTATAGCGTGCTACACTCCATTTGATGGTGACAGTAGGGATGTAAAAGGTACCTTCTAGGACTTGTTAAATGACATTATAGATACTTGCGTTCCTGGCGAAAGAATCATTTTACTCGGAGATATGAATGGCTAGATTGGTGTGAAGCGCGAAGGTACCGACAGGGCACTGGGTCATTTCGGAGACCCAAAAATGAACGGTAATGGAGAAAATTGATTAGCTTACGCTTGGAAAAAGGCTTGTTTATTACAAATACTTGGTTCAGACATAAAATGGTCCACAAGTATACTTGGTGTACAGGCAAAAGCCAGAGTATGATTGACTTTGTTTTAGTGGATGAGAGACTGAGAGGGCTTGTAAGAGATACAAGGGTTATGAGAGATTCTGAATGCGGAACGGATCACTACCTCATAGCTTCAAAAATGAATCTAGGACAAGGATGGGCGAGAAGAAGCATTAATAATATGTCGAAGCAGACGCGAGTTAGAATAGAGAATTTACAGATACGAGAAATACAATTTATATATCGTGAAAAGCAGAATAAATGTTGAGGGCATCATAAAAAGGGCTGGAAGATGGAATTAGGCAATAAAAATGTAGCGGGTGCATGAATGAATATTGTGATGAAAGATTTCCATAATGTTGCGCATACTTGCTTAAACCTTGCGGTGCAAGCTCCCCGACCTTACACCACAAACTTCAGGCAACTTTGGCACAAACTCTTGTATATTTGGAGTATGAGTGTTTTTTTTCACGAAATTGTATGAAGTTAAAGCTATGGCATATCGTTAGACAATAACGTTGTAGGTAGCGCAAGAAGAATCGATATTGACTACATTATATCAGTGATTAAGAAACTAAAAAATTGTAAGACTGGTGGTGTGGATGGTATCACAGCTAAAATGCTTGAGAGCGGTGGTGGATATTTATTTGTGTGGCTAAGTGAATTTATGAATATGTGTGCTAAAAACGGTGAAGTTCCAAATGTCCGAAGAAAGACGATTATCGTTTCACTTTACAAGGGAAAGAGGGATAAAAGTAACTGTACTAATTATAGAGCAATTAGCCTTGAGTACTGTAGGCAAAACATTTACCAAAATACTTATTGGTAAGGTCATGGGAATAACTAAAGGAAGGGTTTGAGAAGTCTAATGTGGATTTATGCCAAGGCGATCGTGTACAGATCAGATATTTAGCTTGAGACAGGTCATAGGAAAAAGTCTGAGAGCTAACGAAAAAGTTTTCTGTGCATTTATTGATCTGGAAGAAACTTTCGATAAGGTGGATGGAACTTAACTTTGAGAAGTCGTGAAAGGGTATGGAGTGAATGGTTGGCCTCTAAAAGCAATAAAAGCAATATATAATGGTAATAAAGCGAGTGTAAGAGTAAATGGACAACTGAGCGAATGGTTTCACATTAAGCAGGGCGTTAGGCAAGGCTGCGTTATGTCCTCCTGGATGTTCAATATTACATGGACAAATGTCTAAGCATGGCTCTCTTAGATAAAGAAGTGTTGTTCTCGGGACAGTGAAAGTACGTGGACTGACCTTTGCAGGTGATAAGATTGTTACGGCAGAATCAGTCGACGATTTGCAGAGAATGATGAGCCGAATGGATACCAGCATGATGTGTAGGGCGCTTAAGATTGATGCAAATAAAACAAAAATTATCGTGTTTGAAAGAAGGGATGAGAAAACCTTATGCATCATTGCCTTAAACGAAGAGAGGATAGAACAAGTTGATGAGTTCATGTACCTTGGAAGTTCATTTACTGCTGACGGAAAGATAGATGCAGATATATCCAGACGTATAAACGAGGGTAGAAAGATTATCGGCAGTGTACGAGGTATTACTAGAAGTGAGAGTGTTTCGAATAAAGCTAAAATTACACTATAATTCTTTGCTTGCGCTCACTGTATTGTATGGCAGCGAGACCTAGACGTATCAAGAAAAGGATAGGAGTAAAGTGGATGCTGGCATGCATTTCCTGCGGGAAATGTGCGATAAAACGCTAATGGACGAAGTGAGTAATAAGTGGGGTTTCAAGGAATTTGGTGTAGAAGAAACAATGTTTGACAAGAGTGAAAGCAATTTGCTTAGATGGTTTGGTCATGTTGAGATAATGGATGAAGGACGTTTAACGACGCAAGTGTATTTAGATAAAGTGAGTGGTAGCGTACCCAGAGGTAGACCGAAGAAAGAATGGTTGGAATGTGTGAATAAGTCTCTGAAGCGAAGGGATATAAGAAGTCGTAGAAACACAAGAGCCTGCATGAAACAATGTATGAATGCAAAGGAAGCAAAAGATGTATGCGAGGATATGGATGTATGGAGGACAGTTGTTTATAAGAAAAAATGTGATGCATGAAGCGAAAGATTTTGGATACTAACGGGCCCTCGTGAAGAGATTTGTTTAGTGGATTAGTATAATGGCTTTGTGAAGCTCTCCATCTGGGGTGATTGATATATCTCTTCTCCTACACATCCCTTGCTTACTCTAACCCTATAAATTCCTAGATCCCCAGTAGTATAACGAGGCTAGAAACGAACAAGTTACGCTTACCCTGGAAGAGATTTGGCTTAATGGTATAATAAATAATAATAAAAATATTGAAATTGCTTTATATATGTACAAACTAAAATCCACCTACACTCAACTCTCGAGTTAGTTCGGGTCTCGGGCATTTCTTACTTTGACCGTGAGACTCTTCCCAGAATTTCTACAATGAAAATAGTCAGGGTCGTATGAACCACTTCCAATAGGAATACATAATATTAATTAACTGTAAAATATACAAATGTAGATTCCTGTTATCATAGAGGATGGACCTTTTTCAATAATGAAGACTAATTAATAAAAAGAGGATTCTCTCCTCCTCTAGGGAGGCAGTGAGTCGAGGCGAAGCATGTGAAGAGTTGAGTGTATTGCTTCCTCATAAAGGAAGCTTTGTAACGATGAAAATTTTCGAACTTCATTTTTCGACATATCGTAACATAATTCGACCTCAGGAGACCGAAAATGAGGTTTTTAAAAAATGTCCGCGCGCGTGCGTGCGTGCGTGCGTGTGTGTGTGTGTTTTTGTGTGTCAATAATACTCTTTTTATGATAACTCGAAAACAATTCGAGCTAGGTTCATGAAATTTGGAGGGACTGTAGCCCTAAATAATGCTCATTCCTTGTCAAGTTTCGAGCCGGATCGAATAAGAATTTAAAAAAATCGATTTTAAATTTGTCTCAAAAATCGTTTTAGATGTGAATTGCAATTTTAATTATAATATTATGAGAAAAAAATTATACGTAGATTTTTGTGAAATACATCATTTCTCATCAAAAAGTTTTGAGATTTATTCATTAAACATCGTGAAAATGGCAAAGAATCAATTTGAAAAATTCGAAATTAAAAAAAAAATTCATGGTATTGACAGTAATACCAGGCTCTGTAATCTGAATTTTTTTAAACACAGGGTGGTATTTAGTCGATATAATTCAACAGAATGTTTATAGCTATCTCCATACAAAAATTTTTACCTTTAAGAATTTTAGAAGTTTGTAATTTTTTGTTCATAAGTAAATTTTTTAAAATATTAGGAATAGAGCAACATGATAAGTACAAAATTTGTTAATTTTGACAACGTGAATCGATTGATGTATTTAAGAGCACTCTACGACCAAATAAAGTTATGATATGTCCATATTTGTAAATTTTGCTAACGTTTGTAAGAGACCCCTTCGACCCCTGATCCTCGAACGAAATTCTCAGAATGACATATTGCAGACTGATTCAATATCAATATATAATTGAAAAGAGTTTTAAAGATTCCAGGTTCTTAGCTTACAGAAAATTCTTCCTTTGTCTTAATAATTTTCACATTCATTACAAAGAAATATTTCTTTGTAATAATTTTCACATTTATTACAAAGAAATATTTCTTTCTAATGAAGAAATATCCCCAAAGAAATAATTTCTTTGAAATAAGGCATGTCTCTTCTGCCCTTAAACAATATTATCTCAACTAGCATATGTCCGAAGCCATTTTTGGTAGGAACCGAAGTCATTTGCATTTGTCCTGAAGTACTGACTACTATACTGAAAGAATTATTTGTTTTAAATGATTAATTTCTCTTTCATGAATTACTCGTTAATAAATGTTTCTTTCGACGGATTTCATGATCAATTCATCCGAAAAAATGATGTTTGCGCTGAAATAAATATATTAATTAAACAAATATGCTAAAATGTCAAATAAAAAATACGTATTTTAACGAAATGCACATATATTTATTTCAATGAAGAGCTTCCTTCGTTCGAACAAATAATTGTTCGAATTAATTGATTACAGATTCTTTGAAAACAAAGTTCACGATGAGTATTTTATTTGTACTATTTCATTTTTTGGCAAACATATATTTACCAAGGGCTTCAGTTTTTGAAGAAAAAAAGGTTTCCTTAAATTCATGCGACGATTTTCAAAATTCTCTTTAGGAAGGCGAAACTGAACATCTTTAAGGCGTCATATTACACCTCAAGTATCTTGGACTCAACAGTCTAACGCAAATCGTTGTCGAGGGCGGTTTGAATCGGGATTTAAAAAAGAATTTAAAGGAAAAATTACGCCAACTTTTTTTGCGAACTTATTTTCAAATATTTAAAGTTCTTCGGAAATTTACGGGAAGTTTCGGAAGTTTACGGAAACTGGAAAATTTATGGTAATTTATGGAAATTTTCGAAAATGTATGGAAATTCAGAGACTTTTGAGAATTTTTGAAATGTGTGGAATCTTGCGCAAATATATAGGAAGTTATAGAAACTTTTGAAAGTTTATACAGACTTTTGAGAAAATGTATGAAAGCTTTTCAAAATTGTGAAGGCTTTGGAGATTTATAAGAGTTCTACAAATTGACCTTTTAAAAGGAGAATTTAGGGAAGTTTATGAGCTTGTTAAGTTTTTATTCACCGCTGAGTATTCTTGTCACGTATGCATTGAATGGTCTTTTTCCATCTTTGAGACCAAATTGCAGGAGACTGGTGCCCTCCTCAGTATACAAGACAAAACGATCATAACTCCTTTGGTTCTGGCTTGGTTTGCATACTTTTCTTCGCATGATCGAAGTTTGGTGGGACCAACGTTATGAATGGATACTCCACCTTATAACGATTTAGCTGCTTAATTTGGACATGATTTTATACGTTTGGAATGAATTTCTCGCATCAAGTTGTAGTTGGGTGTATACTTTCAACAATGTATAATAAATAATGTAGCCTCGGATAGCATTAACACTTCTACTGACGAAAGGCATATTCTCGGAAAAATTTCAGGCGATGAATGGAGATTAGGTGTTTGGAATGCTGGAGGTGTAAATGATCGTAAATAAAAGGAATTATGGTATATAATGCGCGGAAGGAATCTAGATATTTTGTGTGGATCGGAAAGAGAGCAAAACAACATGTCAAAAAGTATGAATGCGTATCACCTAGATTACTATAGGCTAGAATGAAAGTGGGAATCAGAAGACTATTTATCATAGCATGCTACGCTCCAGTTGATGGTGACAAGAGAAATGTGAAAGATACCTTCTGGGACTCGTTAAATGATATACTGGGGACTTGCGATCCTGGCGAAAGAATAATTCTACTTGGAGATATGAATGGCTGAATTGGTGATTAGCTTTTGCTTAGAAAAAGGCTTGTTTATTACGAACACTTGGTTCAGACATAAAAAGATCCACATGTATACT
>JAUMHM010083484.1:0-13265 GCA_032362435.1 Melikaiella ostensackeni
TGCGTTCTTGCTCTCTCTCTCTCGCTCGCACTCTCGCTTCCGATCGCTCGCTCACTCGTTCGATGTCGTGTCCCAAATTGCGCTATCGAAAAAATAGAAATGATGATGATATGCAACCATTTTATACAGATTTCAGACTTTTTTATGTGATCAGCAAATTGCGCATCAGAATGATCCGATTCTCATGATCAATTGCCTGTCAATGATTTTCATGAATTTCGTTCGAAGAAATTTCCTACATTTGTTTTAATGGAAGTCATTAAGTTTCGGCGATTACTTGAACTACGTGAATCTTAAGAAATACTTTTTGAAAGTAGAAAAATTGTACCCTGATCCATCGAGATTTATAGCCTAGTATAGGAAAATTGCAATTTTGTTCTCACTCTGAAATTCAAGATTTTTTCAAACATTTCTTGTTGGTCGTAGAAAGTTGTAAACCTTCCAGAAGTGAAAGTTAGATAAGTCTATAAAAACACTTGTTACAACAAGAAAAATTGATTTCCAGAGTTCTATATTTATTTTTTTTTTGTTGAAAAATAATTTTTTCAACTGAAAACTGAGCTATTCCAGTTAAAAATTCATCATTTAGGTTCAAAATCCATTTCTTCGGTTGAAAAGTCTACTATTATACTTTTGGTGGAGAGCTCATAATTTTTGGTTAAAAATTTCATAACTAGGTTGTAAATTGAATTATTCTGTTGAAATTGCAACAATTATGTTCAAAAGTAATTCTTTTTGATCGAAAACTCAACTGTTTCGCTGAAAATTTGTCTTTTTAATTCAAAAATTTAACTATTTAGTTGAAACTGAACTTTTTTGTTGAAAATTTTTGTTTTTGGTTTAAAAATTCATCTATTCTTGTGGAAATTCCAACTTCTTTGGTTGAAAATGTAACTGTTTGGCTGAAACTTCACCTGCTTGGTTAAAAGTTGAACTTCTTTCTTGAAAATTCATTTTTTGTTGTTGAAAATTCATCTCTTCGGTTGGAAATAGATCTATTTTGTTGTAAAATTGTTTTTTTTTTTTGTAAAAATTAACTTTTGCAACAGAAAATTTAACTATTTCACTTTTGGTGGAAAATTTATCTTTTTTGGTTGACTATGTAATTACTTGATTGAAAATTTATGTATTTTGTTGAAAATCTATCGGTTTTAGTTAAATTAAATTTTTTGTTGACGATTCGTATTTTTGGGTTCAAAATTCGAACGTTTCGAAGAAAAATCGTCTTTTTGACTTGAAAGTTCAACAACTTGGTTGATTTTTTCTTCTTTCATGACTGAAAATTCTTTCTTGGATGGAAATTCAACTCTTGTGTTGAAAGTTCGTCCTTTTGTTAAAAAAATTCATCTCTGTTGGTTGAAATTTCATATTTTTTGGTTAAAAATGCCACTGTTTGGTAAGAAATTAAGCTGTTTTGTTTGAGGATTGAACTATTTTGTTAAAAATTCAACTATTTGATTGAAAATTAATTTCACTGTCGAAAATTCATATTTTTTGTTGGAAATTCATCTCATTGGTTGAAAATGGATCGATTTTGTTGTAAACATAGTTTTTTTTCGCTAAAAATTAATTTTTTCAACCGAAAATTCAACTATTTCATTTTTGGTTGAAAATTTATCTTTTCTGGTTAAATATTCAACTATCTCATTGAAAATTTATGTATTTTGTTGAAAATTCGTCCCTTATGGTAGGGAATTGATATTTTTGGTTGATGATTAATCTGTTTCAGTTGAGAATTTAACTATTTTATTGAAAATTTTTCGGTTTTGGTTAAATTAACTTTTTTGTTGACGATTCATATTTTTGGGTTGAAAAAAATTCGTCTTTTTAACTTGAAAAACCAACAATTTGGTTGAATTTTTTTTCTTTCATGACCGAAAAATCCTTCTTGGGTGGAAATTTAACTCTTGTGTTGAAAATTCGTATTTTTGGTTGAAAAATCTATCTCTTTTTGTAGAAATTTCATAGTTTTTGGTTAAGAATGCAGCTTTTCGGTAAAAAATTAAGCTGTTTTGGTTGAAGATTGAACTATTTTGTTGAAAATTAATTTTAGTGTTGAAAATTCATATTTTCGGGTCAAAACTTCAACTATTTCGCAGAAAATTGAACTATTTAGTTGCAAATTTTACTGCTTGGCTGGAAATGGACTATCTAACTGGAAATTTGCTGGTATTGGTTGAATTTAACTGTTTTTGCTCTAAAATTTGAATTCTTTTTGGTTGAAATATCAGCTATTACATTGAAAATGGAGAAATCATCTTTTATTATTGAAAATTCATCTATTTGGTCAAAAATGGAACTACTTTGTTAGTATTCCATTCTTTTGGTTAAAGGTACATCGTTTCACTCGAAAGTTCATCTTGTTGGTAGAAAATTTAACTGTCTGGGTGGAAATTCATTTTTTTGTTTGAAAATGAATGTTTCTGATTGAAAATTCAACTATTTCATTCTAGGTTCAAAATTTATCTTTTTTGGTTAAATATTCAACTATTTGATTGAAAATTTATGTATTTTGTTGTAAGTTCGTTTTCTTTGATAGAGAATTAACATTTTTGGTTGATGGTCAATCTGTTTTAGTTAAAGATTTAACTATTTTCTTCAAAATTTTCCGGCTTTAGTTGAATTAAACTGTTTTCGATTCAAAACTTGAATATTTTTTGGTTGGAATATCATCTATTACATTTTTTGTCAAGAATTCATCTTTTTCGGTAGAAAATTCATCTCCTTCGTTGCAAATTCGTCTTTTTCATTCGAAAATTTATTTCTATTAGTAGAAATTGCTTTTTTTTTGTTAAAAATGCAACTGTTTAATTGAAAAATAATTTCTTTTGGTTGGGGATTCAACTCTCATGTCGAAATTCGTCTTTGAATTGAGTTCAAGTGCTTTTGAATCGTTTTTGAAACTTTGAAACTTTTGAGACGTTTAAACATTTTTTCGAATTTCGCGCCTGCTTTTTTCACCAAATGAAAGATTTTTAGAATGCTGAAACCTAAATAAACAAAATTTTATTTGAGATGCCTCTTTCTCATATGCATAAGAAGAAAGTGCGCTGGGCATAAGTCGGCGTTAGTCGCCTCATACATATAGATAGCTTTTTTTAGCGTACTCCTGACACCTTCTGCTCTAGATGCAGTCAAGCTATTGAATATGCCAGTGTGTTAATAAAAGACACAAAATTCTTTGAAAGTGACTTTTTTATGGTTAAAGTGAAGAACACTTTTCAGGTTCTATTTAATCTAGATGTTGCGATTCGTCATTCTTCATACATTAGTTTAACACACCCTAGTTCCTTGTAATACAATTTTTACAATTCTTCTTCATATGAGAAAGCTTTTAATTAGTGAGTAGAATTTTTTAAAACACTATGGAGTTATATTGGAAAGCTGTATTAAAATTATTTCTTTGAATCTTTTTTTGTTAATTAAAAGCTTCAAAATATAATCCGATTTGCTCAATTTGATTGATATTTTAACATGAAAATATAAAAATCAATTTGATGAAAATTGGTTGCTTTTTTGAAAGTTTTGGCTAACTAACAGAATATTCCTCAAAGATTACTTGTGTTATTCTGAAAATTATCGATAGAAATAAATGATATTTGCAAATATTTAAGTTGCATTTCTAGCGTTTTTCATTGCCCTCAAGTTTAGAGTTATGTCATACAAAAGGGTTAAGATTTTGCACATTAAGCATTTGACATACTAAACTAAACCATTAATTACGCTAATAAAGTAATAAACTCTCAAACTTTTAATCTCTGGAAGCCTTGCATCCCACTTCACTTAATCTTTCTCTCAGAAGTATAATCCGATTGTCAAAACTGCTCCAAGGTTTATACAGCCTACCTAGGATTAATATTCTCCAACGTTCCTACGCGTAAAACTGTAAGAAATTGCCTCGTCTGCGAGCTTGGCTGTTATTCTACATTCCTTATTTTCCTCTTCATCTTTCTTTTTTTTTCTTAAATTACTAAGCACAAAAAACGTTTGTCTGGATTATTGTTATCTCGCCTTATGATGTTTCTCGTGAAATAATCTTCTGGTGGTTTCCTATGCAAAAATAAACACTCGAAGGTGGAGCTAAAATTATCTATGTAATTCACATTTAGTAATAAGTTCATAAGCACCAAAAAATACAGCTGAATGAATCTGCAGGCTAGGAGTATATTTCGCTCGTCACGACTTTATGCTATGGAAATATGCAGATAATAAACGTCCTTGTTCAGTAATTAGATGGGATTTTATGAGGTTTACGCTGCGAGAACAATGTCTGGCTCAAATGAAGGAACAAAAGAGTGTATCACGTGAAGGCTGAGGCGTTCGTTACTCATTAAGACACGATAGTATAATAGAAAAAATAATGTAACAGAAACCGATCATAATACATTTAGTTTCGGGTTTGTTTTCATATTTTCCTTTCAATGGCCAAAGTCTGGTGAAACTGACGTTATGAATGAACACACCACATTATGACGATTTAGCTGCTTGGTTTGCACATGATTTTATACTTATGCAGAACTTTTCTTGCATCAATTGGGTATTTGGGTCTATAATTTAAACAATGAATAATACAAATAATAATGTGGCCTCAGATAAGATTGACATATCTGTTGGCGAAAAGCACGCATTTGGAAAAGTTTCAGACGGGAAACAAAGAAGAGCGGATGTAAGAGAGGAAAGATAAAAAATGGACTCCAACTTTAGGCAGGATTGGATAATGGGTCTGATTATAAATGAAAGAGCAAATCAGCACGCTAAAAAGTATGAACGTGTATCACCCAGACTATCATTGGTTAGAACAAAAGTGGAAAGCAGAAGGATATTTATTGTAGCATGCTACGTTCCAGTCGATGGTGACAGCAGTGATGTAAAAGATACCTCCTGGGACTCGATAAATGATATTATAGGGACTTTCGATCCAGAGGAAAGAATCGTTCAACTCGAAGATATGAGTGGCTGGGTTGGTGTGTAATGCAAAGGTACCGTCAGGGTTCTTGGTCATTTCGAAGACCCGAAAACTAACGGTAACGGGGAGTAATTGATGAGCTTATGCTTGGAAAAAGAATTGTTTATTAGAAATACTCGGTTCAGGCATAAAATGGTCTACATGTATACTTGCTGGAGAGGTGAAAGCCAGAGTATGATTGACTCTATTGTAGCAGCCCAGAGACTCAGAGGGCTATGAGAGGCTCTGAATGTGGAACGGATCACTACCTCATAGTTTTAAAAATGAACCTAGGTAAAGGATGGAGGAGAAGGAGAATTAAGAATAAGTTGAAGTAGACGCGGGTTAAAATAGACAATTTTCAGAAGCCAGAAGTACGAATGATATGTCGTGAATAGCTGAATAAATATTTAGGGCATTATAAAGAAGACTCGAAAATGGAATTAGGCAATAAAAATGTAGAGAGTGGATGGAGAATACTACGGAATAGCATCTTCGAAAGTGCATCTGAAGAAAGACTAAAGATGCTTGGTGGAATGATAAAATCCTTGTAGCTGTCAACGTGGAAAGGCAAGCGTACTCGAGAAAGCCGAATATTAAAGGTTTTCGCAATGACGAGAGGACAAGATTAGGAAATGATTTCGGGCATATGAACAGAAGAGCACAGATTTCGAAGAAAATAAGAAATTATTCTGGAAAAGGGTTAAGAAGATTGAGAAAGGAAGTACTAGTACTGAGTAATCTAGAATTAAGAATGCTGAAGGTGATTTAGTATGGGATTTGGTTAACGTGAAAGACTGCTTGACTGATTTCTTCAAGAAATCGTACGGAGTTCAAGCTATGGAGCATAACAACTGTGACGCAGAAGAGGATACGTCAAACAATCTCATTGTAGGTGGCGAAAGAAGAATCGACATCCGCGACGTTATATCCATAATTAAGAAAATGAAGAATGTCAAGGCTGCTGGTGTGGATGGTATCACTGCTGAAATGCTTAGGAGCCGTGGCGGATATTTGTTTGTGTGACTGAACGAACTTATGAATACGTGTGCTGAGAACGACGAAGTTCCAGATGACTGGAGAAAGATGATTATCGTCTCTCTCTGCAAGAGAAAGAGTGATAAAGGTAACTGTCATGTGCGGATTTAGATATTTAGATTTAAACACATAATAGAAAAAGATTTGAGAGTAACCAAAAAAGTTTTCTGTGCATTTGTTGATCTGGAAAAAGCTTTTGAAAAATTTTCCATTGCACTACAAGTCGAAATTGAAATCGCAGAAGTTTTAGAGATGATGAATTGTATTTCGCGCCTCTTCCTCAAGATCAAAGTGTAGTGCTCTTACGATGCATCGATATCGCCATAATCTTCAAAGTCCAAAACTTTCCATATAGGGGTCCCTGTGTACAGTCTGCTATTCATTGTTTCACCTCGTATTGATATCTTCACACGTGTTTCAATTATGTGAAAAGTTGAATCAAAATATGGGAAATAATAAACACAAAGATCGCTCCCAGGATGGAGCACCCAAGGAGGAAAGTCTTAAGAGACGGATAAGAAATTTAGAAAAAGAAATTTTGACCAGAAGGAAGAGAGATACGAAAATCTTCGCGGTCAGTGAACATAGTGATTCATCTCTCGGAATCGTTTATATTATGGAAATCTTCAACATTGTGATATCCTTATGAGGAGAGATAAGTGTGTTTCTCGGTTCAACTGATTAGCCACTTTCGTGTTACAATAAGGTCCAACTTCTATTGTACAGATAACTTCTCACGCAATTTGTTTCGCATTCATCCAACGATTGTGAAACGAGAACGCTATTTTGATTGAGAATTTGATGCGTCAAATTTCGGTTCGACCAACTTGTTAGAGCAAATAACCTTAATAGTTTGTGAAATGTATGAAGAATTTAGAGAAAATATGAAATTTTCAGGTTCTATTTTCTGCTGACTTTAGTCAAGCCTTGCCTTTCTCTTTTAATTTAACAGATGATCGCAGAAATCGTTCAAACAGGTCCTTGTCTCACAGGTCCTTGCCTCGCAGATCCAAAAAACTCTCTCGAAGTCGTTCACATGAAATTCAGTTCCAGAAAATGATATGTCAAACACAAATTTAAAGGTCTCTGAAAAAAATACAGTACCACCGAGAGATCAACTTGGCGAAAATGTCCTCAAAATTGTTGGATAGCACTTTACGCCTGATTGAGTACTTGCAGTAGCAGTGCACAATCATCAGGCACAGATTTTGGGGAAAATCACCAAAAAGGTCTTCCTTCTGAGGAGAGAAAATTATCAATAAAAACTTTTCCTCTACCGAGAATTTTTATTTTTATGAACCCTCCTGCATTAAACTTAGAGGATGAAGTGGGTTCAGATAGAACGATCAATAAGAGCAACGAAAAAATGGTAAGAAACCAGGAAAGATTCCAGAGTCTGTTGCTGGTATAGGAAAGATTATAGACCTTATACTAAAACTGAATCCATCGGGAAAAAGACAATATTTAGAACCTCTCAATAGTGTCATGGATCTATTGACTGACCTGCAACATGACGAAACAGCCATTCATAGGAGTTTGGTTTTGACAAATATTGAAGCATCCTTTAAGGATACCCTTAAAGACCAACAGACTCACCAATGGTTATCTGGAAGGGATCTTGCCGGAAAGTTAAAGGCTGCTGAAGCTTCAAAACAGTCGACGAAGGATTTGAAACTGGTCTCAACATCGCAATCGGAAAGGGACAAAATTTCAAAAAACTACAAAGGCCCGCCTGATCGAAATTATAAAGCCAAATTACACATCGAGGAGGCGACGGGCAGATACCATATTACGGTCGGGGTTGCAATTCAAGTCCTCGAGGCAGGAGCCAGTTTTAGAAGCGAGATCAGAGGCAACATCAAATAAATTTAGAGGAGAAACACTGAAGGTAAGTCATTTGGCTAAAAGATGAATCCTGTTCTTGGCTCAAATCGGCATCTATAACGTCCGACGAAACCATCCTGAGCTGGATTTCAGGGTACACGATACTTTTCACTTCTACCGCAATACAACAAATATCACCTATTGAAAGTTGTTGGTCTCTCCAAGAACGACAACGAATTCAGGAACAGATTGATATGTTGTTGAACAAGGGTGCCCTGGAAAGGTGTCAACCTGTTTTAGGCCAATTAATGTCCAGCATTTTTCTTGTGCCGAAACTAGATAGATCACAACGGCTTATTTTGAATCTGAAACGAGTTAATGAATTCATAGAGACTGAGCATTTTATAGTGGAGGATGGTAAGGCCGTTAAGGAAATGTTGAGTCGTGGTTGTTTTGTGGCATCTATCGATTTAAGAGATGCATATCATTTAATTTAATTTAAGAAATCGGATAGATTATTTCTGAGATTTGATTTCGAAGGTGATTTATGCGAGTACACATGTGTGCTTTTTGGACTCAACAGAGCTCCATACACTTTTACTAACAATAAGTTAATGAAACCTGTGATCACAAATTTGCGAGAGAGAGAGAGAGAGGATATTTATCGGTAATATACTTGGATGATATCTTATTTCTTGGAAATTCGTATGGTGAATGGAAATGTTCGAGAGACATGTCGGTCAATCGAGACTTTCGGATTCATAGTTAACGAGCAGAAAAGTCAATTAGTACCGTCCACAATATGTAGGTTTCTCGGATACATTCATAAATCTATAAAAATAACTATTGTACTTCCAGAAAAAAAGAAAGAAAAGGCCAAAAACTATATTGAAAATTTTAAAAAATGAGCAGGTGCATCATTCTGGAGTTCGTACCGTTAATAAGTACATTAGGGGCACATTGTACAACCTTGAAATATGGTTGGGCGCACATGAAAAGTTTTGAGAAAGAAAAGTTCTTAGCGCTCAAGGCCAATGCTGGTGATTTAGTACAGCGAATGATACTCTCTGATATTTTACAAGTAGATTTTGATTGGTGGAAATCACACATCAGTGAAGCAATATGTTCTATTACGCACTTCAAACCAGTAATCGAAATTTTCTCAGACACATCGCGCTCTGGATGGAATATGAATTGCAATGGTCAGCGGACGCTTGGTCATTGGAACAAGGATGAACAACGTGATCACATCATTAACTGGGATTATTATCAGTCTTCTTCGGTCTCAAGTGTTTTGCAGGCGATCTGAGGAGCTGTGATGTATTATTAGGGATTGATAATACGACCGCCATCGCCTACATAAACAAGATGGGCGGTATTAAATACCGAAAACCAAGTAATTCAGGCAAGGAAATTTGGGAGTGGTGCGAACAGAGGAGGATTTGTATCTCTGCATTCTTCGTTCACTTTAACGAGAATGTTGAAGCCTGTTTCGAATCTAGACGTCTCGGACCAGAGAAAATATTCTCTATCACCCTCTGTATCTGTATCACCCAGAATATAGTAAGCAAGGTCGGCTTGCCAGACATAGACTTGTTTGCAACAAGAACAAATGCGAAATGCAAACGTTATGTTTTTTCGGTAAAGGACCCTAGAAGATGGCGATCCATGCATTCACTTTGGATTGAAATGATTACTTCGTCTATGCCTTTCCACCATTCGCAATCGTTGTACGCTTATTACGAAAGATTCAAGACGAGGGTCCAAGAGGCATTGTTGTTGTGCCACATTGGCCAAGGCTTAGTTTTCCGTCTTCGCGTCCATGTTAGATTGTAGTCCAGTTTATTTTCAACCAAATATCAACCTCTCACTTTCCCTCGATAGGCAGCCATATCCACTTCGGAAGATAATTAGCCTGGTTGCCGGCATGCTGTCCGGGAGGCGCTAAAACAGAGGAACGTACCTGATGAAGCAATAACCATTATGTTGTCTTCATTGTCAGGTTCCTTCATTAAACAATTCGATTGCTGTTTGAAAAACTTGTGGAGTTTTTGTCTTTAGAATAACATTGACAAGCATGAATTCGATGTATGCCATGTTCGCAAATTTCTCACGGGAAAATTGCAGAAAGTTGTTTCCCACGGCACTCTCAACAATTGTCGATCAGCAATTTCCCTATTACATGAACCAGAATTAAGCGTAGATCCTCAAATAAAAAGCCTGCTTACACATACTGCTAAGTTACGACCTGGAAAACCCAAGTATGAAGCAACATGGGATCCGAAACTTGTTTTAAATTATGTCACTCAATAGAGCCCTTATGAAAAATTTCCATTAGAGAATCTTACTCTGAAGCTGGTTACACGGTTGGCTTTAGTGACAGCTTAACGTATGCGAATGCTTACCCTAATTAATATAAAAACTGTGGAGAAAAATGCTGATTTTATTGAAATCAAGATCTAGACAGGATTAAAACGTCCAAATTAAACAAAACGCAGCTAAGTTTGACCATTACTTATTATAAAGACAATAATATAATTTGTCCGGCCCCAAAATTGGATGAATATTTGAAGAGGACCAAGAATTTGCAAGGTACTAAAACACAGATGTTCATAGCTCTTAAGAAACCTCACAATATTGTCTTCACTCACGCATTGAGCCGCTGAATAGAAAAAAAACCCTCAAGGATAGTGGAGTAGATACCAATACTTTTGATGCTCACAGTACTCGTCATGCTTCAACGTCTGTGGCGAATACAAATGGAGTCAGTATTGATACTATAAAAAAAACTGCATGTTGGACAAAAAAGTCAGCAATATTTGCGAAGTTTTACGACCGTAATATTATAGAAAATGAGGAAAAATTTACAGAAACTGTCTTCAATAGCTTTCTTTTTCATAAAATAAAAAAAGGTTTATATAATTATTCTTTACATGTCACATGTTACATGCAATTACAGATTCTACAGAATATATCTTCGAAAAAATTGACGAAAAAGAAATAGTTACTGCAATATTTATGGATTTAAAAAAAGCTTTTGATACAGTAAGCCACGAAATTCTGATGAAAAAACTGGACTCAACGTGTATTGAAGAAAAAGCTTTGAAACTATTGAAAAACTATCTTGATAATAGGATACAATATGTTCATGTGAACAGAACTAAAAGTAAAGAATCACAAGAGAAAACAGGAGTGACCCAGGGATCTGTTTTTGGGCCACTTCTGTACATATTGTACACGGAGAGCCTTTCTTTACTATGTTTGGATATGAAAATTTTCATGTACGCAGATGATACGGTACTTGTGTATGGGCGTAAGGATTGTAAAGAATCAGAAAAAATGATAAATCAAGAGATAATAGAAAATTGTGAATGGCTTAAACACAATAAGTTATTGATCAATGAAAAAAACTGTTCATGTCACTTTGGAATAAGAAATATACAAAAATCACCAATGCAAATAACAATAGGAAAAAAAACTATAAGTGAAGTTGAGGAGTACAAATATCTGGGCATTATTATTGATAATAAATTCAATTGGAGAAGACACGTACAGTCAATAGCTGGAAAAATAATCCCTTGGATTAGTGTGATGAAAAGATTCTTAGAATTCGTAAATGAAAAATATATATATATATATGATATACCATGCTCTTATTGAATCAAACTTCAGATATGTAATAACAACTTGAGCAACAGCGTCAGAGCAACTGATCGTGAAAATACAAAGGCTACAGAATAAATCCATGAAATCAATATTCAGCCTATCATCAGATTTGCCATGTATTGATTTATATAAAAAAATTGAAGTATCAGATGTATGCTACTCTTTGAGATATCGAGAGATCAAAAACTATATTTAAGATGACAAATGATCTTATCAATACACTAAATAAAATCGAAATTAGAGCCAGTGTTCATAACTATAACACAAGATGTGCGGGAGAACTGAGGAAACAGTACCATAGGACTAATATAGGAAAGAACACAGCTGTATACAGCAGTGTAGATGTATTTAACAATTTACCAGAAGAATTTAGAGAAAGTGTAACGCTTCAAGAATTTACAGAAAAGTTCAAACAGTATTTTGTACCAATCACATAATCTACAACTCACATGTATCATTAAACATGATTCAAGAATTTGAAAATTTTTAAGCAATTTGAAGCAAGAGTTAGAAAAATACAGCATAGAAGCTCAAACAGTAGTTTTGTACAAGCTACAACATTTACAAGTTGAACGTATAACCGTAGATACCCTTAGAAATTGAAATTTTAAGTAAAGCGAAGCAAATATAGAATAAGATATTGACATTTTTAATCCAGTTATCAGTAATATTCCTGTTTCTGGGTTATAAATCACTTCAATAAAAAAAAACAATTCTAAGCTTCGTTTGAAGTTGAAGTATTCTTAAATTAGGATCTTCAAGCTAAGTCTTAAAGAAAGATTAATTTTGAAACTGTTCATAACGATTTTCAAAATTCAATCACTTTGATAAAATGTAAGTTTTCGTAAAATTGGAAATCAATGTCATTATTCCTAACAATATCAAAATTGTTTCTTTAGGGATAGAATCAATGTACATTAGTAGTTCTTCACATTCTTATTATTAATTTCATTCAAATAAAATGGCCTGCAATCTCTGAACATACCAATATTTCAAAAACCAAATTTTTACAGTTGACTTAGAAATTTAAGTACTTCGATAGAGTCACCGATTTCTCCTGCTCTTGCTAATCTAGTTCTTGGAAAACTTGAACAAAAAATCCTATATCAAATAACTTATAATGTCACTTTTTTCTTCTGCTATGTTGATGACATCTTCACATGTATTCCTGGAGATAAAATTGATGATATAGTTTCTAGATTTAATAATTACCATCCTAATCTCAATTTTACTGTTGAAATTGAAAAAGACAATCAAATTAACTTTTTAAACTTCACTATCATCAGAGATGGTGATGTTGTTTTACCTAACTGGTTTAGGAAACCTTCTTGGTCTGGTAGATGTCTTAATTTTTTATCTTATTGTGATATTAAATAGAAAGTCAGTGTAATTAATAATATGATAGATAGAGTAGTTAAATTATCAAATAATAGCTTCACTAATAAGAACATACAAATGGTTAAAAACAACCTAAAAAATAATAATTTTCAAACTATTTTGTTGATAAATATGTCAACAAAAGATTAAATCTTATAAAATTTAATAACTCTAATAATCAAGTTTCGATCATACAAAACAATAATCCTTCTATTATTAATAGATTTTTAGTTCTTCCTTTCACTAGTGAACTCTGTTAAAATGGGAAAAATTTCAAACAATTTAATATCACACCCATTTTTCAATCTGAAAAAGATGTATTCAATTATTTTAGAAATTCAAAAGATCCAGTCAAAAAAGAAAACAAAACACATTTTATTTATCTAATTAATTGTTCTGGATGTGATAGCTGTTA